>CAWUFW010025383.1:0-45721 GCA_963921515.1 Calotriton arnoldi
TACGTTTGTCAAATTTATACTTACATTGTTGAATTTGAAGCCTTGTTTAGATGTCGAAAATTATTCTTTGATGTTTTATTTCTTTTTCTGTAAAGTTTGCTGTGGAAAAAAACAGTAAAATTAATTAATGTGTTTTATGCCTTTTTTTTTTTAGCTGGGGGGAGTTGTTGTTAAGTTCTACTTGGGTTTGGTTTTTTAAATAAGTTTGAAAGTTTATTTGAAAATTATACTTGCCATATTTTGAAATTAAGTTTTAACACTGTTTGCAGGTCCTGGAGTTGTTTCAGATTTATCTGTACAGGAGATATAATTTAAAAAATATATATTAATTTTTTGTTGAAAGAAAATATTATTTGAAAGCAGTTGTAGTAGTAGTAGTTTTAAAATGCTATTTTACTTACTTTTTTGAGATGTAGTTAGAGTTTTCATAGATGAAGTTCAGGCTTGAGTCAGCAATCCGGCAGAGTTTCTCCTTATTGTTGTAGTTTTCTTTGGAAAGTAAATTAATGTGTAATTTGTGTGTGTTTATATAGTGTGTTATAAATTACTTTTACAATCTTATTGGTTTATTTTAATTATTTGTGTATTCCATTGGTTGCTACTCTTAGGGGCTCATTACGATGGCGGGCGGACATCAGTCCGCCCGCCCGCCATCGTAGCAGTGCTGGGACCGCCCACCAGATGTGCGGCGGTCCCACCACACATATTAGGATGCGACCGCCATACTGGCGGGCGCATCCTGGGCTTTTGACATTGCGGGCGGTGCTGCTGGCTGCAGCACGGCACGCAATGTCAAAAGTGCGTGCACAGCATTTCCCTGCACTAGATGGCAGGCACCACACGGTGCCTGCCACTTGGTGCATGGAAATGAAGGGGGGTACCATGGGTACCCCCCAGTGCAGCGACACCCCCCTCACAAGGGGGGCCCGCAACGGGCCCCCAAACCCAATCCCCGCCAGCCTTTCCATGGCAGCATCGCCGCCATGAAAAGGCCTCTTCAAACCCACATCCTAATATGGTGGACGGTGCCTGCTAGGCACCGCCACCATATTAGTGGCCCTGCTCCGTGCGATTGCCTCCGGCGGAAAAGCAGCGGACGGACTTTTCATCCGCCGCGGTACCCACCGCCATCCTAATTTGGCGGTGGTTAAATCACTATGTGATGGCGGAAGGACCGCCACCGCCGCCCCGGCGGTGGCGGTCCTTCCACCATCATAATGAGCCCCTTAGTTTTAATTCTTTTGGAAGTTGTTTTCCATATATGGATAACGCCAATTAACTTTCAGTTACATTTTTTTAAATGGGAAAAAATGGTGTACTATATTATTTCGTATTTATAACTTTTAAAATGTTTGAGTTTCATTTTATTTTATATATTATGTTTGCATTATGATATATTTTTAGTGTATTTATAAATGTTTATGGAATTGTATTGGTATTTTTATAAAATAATTGTTTATTCATTTATAATGTATTTAGTGTGTGTTATTGCAATTTTTAAGTTATTTACGTTATGTTTCTAGTTAATTTGTAGTATTTACAATGTCGATATTGTTTTTTTAACGATAATTCAGTAGTCTATATTTTTGTGATCGATATTTTTGTCATTTTGTATGTTTATTTAATGTGTTCTATATTATTGAAAACGATAATTTTGTTTTCGATAATGGTGTAAACGATATTAATGTTATACGATATTGTGAAGTCGATATATATATATATTTTTAATTAAGTATAGGATGTCGATATTAGTGTTCTCGATATTTGTGTTCCGATATTTTGGTAAGTCGATATTATGTCAGTCGATATTATGTCAGTGATCCGCCTGCCACTCGGTGCAGGGATGAACAGATTCTCCCATTTCTCCATGGGAGCTTGTGCTAGGGCCGATTTATGGCCGCAGCACAAGCTCCCATAGACAAATGGCAGTATGAGACCGCACCATGTGCGGATGCATTGTAATGCTGCGGTCGGGACCGCCATCCCGAGGTCGGTCGGTCAATCCTGATTCGGCAACGGTGTCGGGCGGATGTGAATCCGCCCGACATCGTAATTAGTCCTATTATGTGGAAAGTTTACGGGGACCACCAATTGTAACTGTGGCCATAGCCTCCTTTGAGTAAGTATTATGTTGAACTTACCTTTGTTAGCTCTTCTGAGCTGCTGCTAGCTAAGTGGTACTTAAAGCTATTTGTGTTATTTTTTTCTAGATTTTGACATGATTTGATTTAAGAGTGTAAGCCTCTGTTTATGGTGCATTTACTCAAGGCTTTTTCTCCTTTTTGGGCTTGAGACTTTGTGTAGCTGTTGCAAAGTCATCCTTGTGCCCTGGGCACCCCCATTTTTTGCTGACAGGTACTGGTGGTAACTGACTCTGACTGTCCCTGGGCTCTGCTTAACCAGGCCCAAGACCAGTGCTATGCTGAAAAGACACTTAGAATACAGTGAAAAACGCCTACATACACTAGGGTACACTATGGGTTAGGGTACCCCTATGATTGGCATGACCTCCCCTATAAGGCCCTAGTACATAATAGGGCAGGGGGTTTAAAACTACTGTTAAGACCCTAGAATATAATAGGGCATGGCAGTTTAGAGGCCAGCAGCTTTTCTGCACTTGCATGTGTGCACTGCTGAAGCCTGAGGTCAGTTTAAAAGCAGCCCTGTGTTGCAGGACTGCTTTTAAAATGAAAATTGTTCCCAAACTCGACTTTGGTGTTTGGGGCACTTACGAATTAATAAACTATAATGTGTGGTCATATTATGTACCCCTAGAGTCTCCCCTAGGTGTCCCAGGGGTAGGGGGTCAGTTATTTATAAGGAGGGTCCTTATAAAATGGTTTTTATATGCACTGAGGTTAGTGAAATTGTACATTTCACTCCCCACATTGCACTAAAGTGTTTCCCAAAATTGACTTTTGTGCTAGGAGCACTGTGGAGTGAGGATCTGCAATATATTTACATATTCAGAACCCCTATAGTCTCCCCCAGGTATCCCAGGGGTGTGGGGTCCTGTAGATATAGGCAGGGTCCTTATAAAAGATGTTTTATAAGCCCTAGTGTTGCTCAAGTCATTTTTCCCATTGCAAATTTCCAGCCACATTTGTTAACATGGCAAGAAGTTATTAAAATAACTAACGTCAAGGAGGTGATAAAATAACATTCAAGGACTTACTAGAATGGTATAGATAAATCCAACAATATGGTATTGTTGAATTTATCCTAAAATGTACAGACAAGAAGTTATAAGACTTTCTTGTCTGTAAGCTAAAATTCAGCCCTCTAGTGCTCTGATCTAATTGGCCAGAGTTAAGTGGATTAGCCAGGCTGCTTTGATAAGGTGATAAGTAGCCAGGGGGTCAGGGAGCCATACTGGGTTCTGCTATATAGGAATGCTATGGCACGGGGAGGGGTCGTAAAATATCTCCTTCGAAGAGAGGAGGGGACAGACAGTGTAAGTCAGGTCCAGTTACAGCCCTACCCTCTGAACCCAGCCCGATGGCAGGCTGAAGTCGGGAATTTCCAAATGCAAAGGGGAGGGAGCATATGTAGATGAGCCATCCTGTAGGCTGGTTTAGTTAGCTCTTCTCTCTCCGCTGGAAAATCAGCCATGATTAATTTTGGAGAAATGGTGCTCTCTGGGAGTAGATAGTGCCACACTTTGGAGAATGTGGTCATGCCCTGGGGTGTTGCCCTGCACCTCATTGGACAGGAGTGCCCTCCTGATTGACTCAGATAACTTGGAATTGGTATCTGGGAGGGGCAGAGTCTCTCAGCTCTGCTGCTTGAAACTGAGAGAAGAAGAAGGATTGCCAAGCTGGAAACTTGATTTGCAGCATCAGGCCCTGCACCCTGAAAAGACTGCACCAGCTGCATTATCTGGAACTACAACACTTTGGATGTACCTTGCTTCAAAAGGAATAAAGAGTGGACGCCAAGCTGGAAACTTGCTTTGCACCATCAGGCCCTGCATTCTGAAAAGACTGCGCCTGCTGCATTATCTGGAACTACAGCCCTTTGGATGTACCATGTTTCAAGAGGAATAAAGAGTGGGCTTCCTGCAAGCTACAAATTAACAGAGCTTGCCTGCATCAACTCCACCAAGAGTCCCCTGCTTGGAGTGTATCCAGTGGACTTTTAAGGGTGTTGTCCCGGTGCATTGTGTGAATTGTGGTCCCAACCTTTCAAGGACTATCTTGGAGATTCCAGACCCTTGGATTGTATTTTGGACACTTTGAACCCTTACTGAATCCGGCTTGCTGGAGGAGGCTGCACAATGTCTGGTGAGAAATCCTGCAGAAAAGTTTCTAAGTGTGAAGGTAAAATCTTGACCGGGGCCTCCCGCTTAGTGTATCCGACCAGGGCTTCATTGTGGTCGGCCTCAAACTTTGACTTTGTCCCGGTCAAAGGCGACCAAATGTCCAGAAGTGGCACTATTGGGTTCTAAGCACTAGGAAGTGTTTAATCTTTAAATATTCATATCTCTAGTTCCCTACAGTGGATCATTTTCATTTTTGTGTCATTTTAAATTGGTACGATAAATTGGTGTTGGATTTTTATTGTTTGTTGTATGTTAATTATTCACTGAAGTGGTGTTTTTAAATGCTTTACATACCTGTCTCTGAAGTTAAGCCTGCCTGCTCGCAGCCAAGCTACCAAGGGCTGAGCATGGGAATAATTTTCAGAGACCTATTCTGAGCCCTAGTTTGTGTTACTGGCCTTATTGCCAGAGGTAGATGTACATTTACCCCTACCAATAATCCACTTTCCAACAGTAGCCCTTTTCAATATTACGCCCTTTTTGACTCCAGTCATTCTCTAGTATTGCAGTCCGCGTTTGACGTTGTTCTAGCCCCTTTTTTACTTTAAGTGAAATCGACTTGCAGAGTACAACAGACAGAGGGGCCGATTCCGATCTGGGTCGGAAAGCTCTCCGACCGAGCCGGATCCGGAGAGATTTCCGACCGAGCCGGACTCCCGCAGTCCGACCGAGCAAGTACGATGCGGCCGTATGCTGCCCGACTCGATTCGGTCAGACTCCCATTGAAGTCAATGGGAGCCGGTCGTACAACGCGTACACGGGCTCCCATTGACTGAATGGGCACGTCGCGAACAGGGGGGCTCCCTACAGTGGGTACGCGTCGGTGCGACTCGCACCGTACATGCATGTGTAGGGGGGACCCTTGGGTCCCCCCTGTGTTCGACTCGTGCGGCTACGCGTGCAGGGGGTCCGACACGGACCCCCCAAGTCCGGCTCCGGGTGCTTTTGCGACCCGGACGCTCCGACTCGATCCGGCCGTCCGACGCGTCCATCGTACTCGCTCGGTCGGAAAACGTCTCCATTGCGTGGTGCGATTCGTGTCCGTACGAGTCGGTCGGAGCGGTTCGGACCCGGGAACGAGTCGGTCGGCGATTTCGCGTACGCTCACATCGTACTTGCTCGTTCGGACGACTGTACGAATCAGTCGGAAACAAGGCCTCCGAATCGGATCCGGTAAAGCCGAATCCGATTCGGAGCCCTACCGTTCGAGATTGGAATCGGCCCCAGAGTCTTTTTAATTCTCCCCGACTTTGTGAGACCACCGCTTATCTTATTTACGTTTTCTTCAGAAACATCCATATAGGTTTGTCTTTGTCATTTCCAGATTTCGCTATTCAACTGCTCCTGCACAATTCTTTTGATTATTGTACCTGAAAGTGTTAAAAAAAATGTTACTACATTTTCGATTGACTCACTGTCTAATATTTTTAATATTCTCTTCTTTGTGCCCTGGCTTCTTCTTTGTGCACTTTTTATTATATTCTTTTGGTACGCTCTGGGTCTATTCACGAATTATTCAGTGTAGATCAATCCTCCTTTTTCATTCTTATGGGTGTATGAATTACTGTGTAACTTAGTATGTATGGGTCATTGTTATGTCTTTTTTTGTATATTTAATTTCAGAGGGATCTTGGATCTTCAGAAACATCTTGTCCTGATGATTGTCTCATAGATTCATTTCAGCAGAGACTGAAATGACGTTGCCTTAACCCATATTCCTTTAGTCCTTCTTAAGACTGAACCTGGGAGACTTTGTTCTTATGTTTAGGACAGTCTACACCTTGTTGAATTGTGGGAAATGGGCTTTTGAGTATTCATGACTATTGAAATGTCAATGTTAAGAACCTATTAGTCCTGTAATCAATGCCTTTGAAGTACCCCTTGATTTTTGGAACCCTTATGTAATCTTAATATTTTTAATACAATATAATTCAATTAAGTTCTACACCCAGTTGGTTTGATTTATTCTTTGTTTTCGAATGTACATAGACCATTGTGCTTTTCATTTATTGTGGATGTCATGAATAGACATCTAGGAGTACGTGTTAATTTCATTTAAATACACCTTTAAATATATCCCTTGTTGGCATAAAGAGGCAGAACCATTTTCCTGAGAAGGTGGGCTTGCTTAGGCTTATATCAATTATTAACCAACAGGGTCATCATTCCAAGTTATGTTGCCCGAGATTCCCTGTCCATGATGTTGGCCAACCATTTTCCTGTAATGTAACTTCCTGCCTAACTCATGTATAAGGAGAATTTGGTCTGAGAAGGATACGATGCAGTGTTTTCAAATCCCCTATTTTTTGTCATGTTCATCACCCACCTTAGATGCCTTTCTTCCCTGATTTTTGGATTTTTTTACAGCTGTTTTTAGGTCTGACCTAGGCAGCGCATGTGCTGGCTCTTTCGAGACATGCTGTACCTACAATGTGGGCTTCAAGCACCTCCCATCTTTTCCATTCGTTCCTGTTACTGCACTTTGTAAATGCCTGCTTTTGTTTGGTGAATATGCTTAATTAGTACCACCTTTTGATGTTTTGGACCCTCCCAGGGGATTGCCCCTATTAAATGTGGCTTTACTCCATTTTTTATTTATGTTCCTTCGGGTGCACTATGATTTTTATTTTTGCCTCGGCTCGTGTGTCAGCACGGCACCCGCTTCACAGATACCACGCTTCATGTTTTGGATAGTATTTGCATTATCCAACCAGTAGCGTGTGTTTGTGTACCTTGCAGTTGTCCATTCAGACAGGGCTGGCCCCGTATCGTTCCATGGAGCAGTATATCGGCCCCGTCCCACTGTGATTTTCCAGCAGGAACTTAGGGGCTCATTATGATGGCGGGTGGACTAGGTCCGCCCGCCATCGTAGCGGTGTTTGGGACCGCCCGCCAGACATGCGGTGGTCCCACCACTGCGATTAGGATGCCACCGCCATACTGGCGGGCGCATCCAGGGCTTTTAACATTGCGGGCGGTGCTGCTAGCTGCAGTGCACTCCCCACCCCTCACCCGGGGGGGCCAGCAACGGGCCCCCGAATCCAGCCTCCGCCTGTCTTTTGCGGTGGGATAACCGCTGCAAAAAGACAGGCGGAAAGGGATATCGTAATCCCTAAGGCGGAGCCTGCAAGGCACTGCCGCAATGCAGCCCTGTGTGCTGCTTCCGAAAGGCGGGCGGAAAAGGACCGTCTTGCGGAACCATGGCGGATGGACTTTCCGACCGCCACGGACACATTGGGATTCCCACCGCCATTCTAATGTGGCGGGGGGAAATGAGGGTCAGATGGCGGTCTCTCCGCCATCATAATGAGCCCCTTAATTCTCCTAAAAGTAGAGTACTGGCTCATGATAGAATCGGACTAGGTGGTCCCAAGGATTCTCGCCTTCACCCCTTGCAGTTGGGGACGACTGCAATTCATTTGCAATTGTGCCGACTTTGTTAAGTCTAACCGCCAGGGACAACCGGAATCCGGGTGGTCCCGACATCAGTTTACTGCTCTCCTCACAGCAGAATTTTACTGTCTCTCACTTGTGGCTTCAATAGTCAAGCCAGGAGCAGCTCCGACACTAAAAGGATTCCTACCTTTGGTTAACCAGCTGGACTGAGTTTGAGCAGACCCCCTGGAACGCTCGTTCCTCATGTATTTCGGCAGCCCAATTCCCATTCCACTGAAAGCACAGCAAGTCATATAATAGGAGCGCATTGCATCCTCAGTCATTGTTTTCCCTGTAAAGTTGCAAATGCCATATTTCATCCAATAGAAGCGCACCAGCTTCTGAGGCAAAGCCTTGCATGCTTCAAATGCTTAAATAAAAATTTGCCTCCCACTGTAAGCAACACTGCCTCTATATTGCATCTTTTCTGACTCTATATTGCATCTTTTCTGAAAGTGGCCTCATGGATCCATCTGACTTACTATTGCTTTGACCTAAGTTATTTATAAAATTGCACAAGGATGATCTAATTATTGGATTTTGATTGTTTTAATCAAACCTTTTTCTTTACATAAAAAAAATTCTTTTTTTTAACCCTGTGTGGAGTCTCTTTGTGGTGTTTCACTGAGTTGCTGAGTGTGTTGTATAAATACTTTACACATTGCCTCTGACAATAAGCCTGCTTGCTCGGCCCTAAGCTACCAGAGAGGGGGCACAGGTTATCTGTGGAGTGTAACTTACTTGCCCTGACTAGAGTGGTGGGTTCTGCCTGACTTAGGTGCATACCCTAGCTAACCAGAAGCCCCATTTCTAACATTACAAAAGCATCAGTTACATTACACATGGTCAGGTTAATTTTTTTGTTTTTAAGTGTGTGGAGATTAAGGGTCTGATTACGAGTTCGGCGAACCCGTGGTGGTGGTCCAAGGACCACCAGACTGGCGGTCCACCCGCCGTATTACAAATACGGCAGTGGGACCGCCACAGGCCTGCCGCAAACGCCAGGGATCACAGGTCCCACAGCGGTGAGAGGCTCTAATATGCTGGTGGTGCTGCTGCAGCACCGCCAAGCATATTAGGAGTTTTCATGGCGGTGAGGCTGCCATGAAAACTGTGGTGTTGAGGAAAGGAAGGGGGCCCTACAAGCCCCCTTGTTCCCTCAGGGCCATTGTGTGCCTGCAGGGGGGCACATGTTGTGCCCCCCTGTGTGCAGTCACCCCTTTCCTGCACGGCATGGACTTTACAGTTCATGCCGTGCAGGAACGGGCTTTGGCATTCCCATTGTGTTACCTTTTTAATAGGCACCACCATAGGAATGCCAAAGGACCGCCCGCCAGACCACAAGATTACTCATTATCTGGCAGACAGTCGAGTTTGGCGGTGCTGGAGCGGGGACCTGGCGTGGCGACCTGCTCCAGGACCGCCAAACTTGTAATCAGGCCCTTAGTGATGCCGACGCTGTCCCTATTTATTCATTATTTCCCCTCTACCTGACTAATGAGAGCATTTTGTTGTTGTTGCTATGTCCAGTGCTCCTATACCCAGGGGGCAAGCAGTGTTCTGAATGGAAAACTCTGTAGAAGGGCGACTGGTGCTTTGAGACCTGGGGAAGGAGGGATGTGACATCTCCGCCATTGGAAAGTACTTCACTGCTTTTTTTCATAGGCTGTTCAAATAGTCTATTGAGGCAGTCGCACACAGAAAGTTATAGTGCTGTTGACTTGCATCAAGGCTCGTGTCTTTCTGTCTGTGCATTCCTGAGGCAAACATGTATACTGAATCAGACTGCATGACCCAGTGTGTAGTAATTGTATAGCTCTTCAATTCCTGACAGCACAGCACCCAGGATAATGTGCTGCATGGCTAAACACTTATAAAGTCCCAAAGGCGAGCCCTATTAGCTATGCCAATGCCTGTTTCTATTGGATTTCCCTCCTTGGAAGGCTAAATGCTGGATTCTTCTCCACTCTGTCTCAGTGTATTTTTGCTGTCTTGTTGTAAAACTCTTAATCTTCAATCAAGAATTACCAATATTGCAAAGGAGTTTTTTGTGCCCTTTGTGGCTTTTTTCTTCATTCTGGAACCAACTTAATTAGGCACATGGAATCTCTGACTTAAACAATACTTGCAGGGTGGCACCATGGCTATGGGAGGAGTCACGTTTCTTTGGGCCACCAAGAAGGGTGAAAGAGACCTTCATGGCATCCAGTCATTAACAGATACAAGCTCGGAAGGGTGAAATTTGTAGCAGAAGGCATTGGGGGGCATACTTAAAGGTAATTAAATGTATAATCGACTTATAAATAGGTGCCTACTGGGAAACAGGTATGTCAGAGGGCAGACTGAGCTTTGGGGGGGGGGCGTGCCTGGTGGATTTTTGGTGGGTCTTTGACAGGAAAGAGCCTTGGGAAGAAGAGGGGCAATTTGTGATATGGGGCACAAAGGAAGTCACAGAAGAACACACATAAGTTGCTTGATGCATGAGAGGTCCAATGCTGAGTGGATATTGAGAGTGTACATCAGAGAGAAATGTTACTTGGGAGTCTTAGATCTAGACGGTGGACCTTGCCTGGCAGCTCAGGCTGGACTGTTCTTACTAGAGTAGGGCCAAGTCTGATTTGCATATAGCTTGTTTCCATATGGAATGGCATAATAGGCAAAAAGTGAAGGACTGGAATGTGGCTATGTAATAACCAGTGGCTAAGATGAATTCAGGTATTGTACCCTGCACTTTTATAAGTGAGGTGCCATATATCTAATGTGTATGCTCAGACATGGGTCCTATGCTCAGTTTACCATTTTACTCAAGGTGCACCTCGCTGATGAGGCCTAACAAGACTAATGCCAAAGTAGGGTTGCTTGTGATCCTTTCTAGAGGGTACCTTGCCTTGCAGTTTGAAAAGCCTATTCCTATTGAGGCAGAACTATGTCTGATTTGCAGCTCACTGGTGTCTGTCTCGACTGGCACAGTAGGAAAAAATGATGTACTGGAATGCATAATTGTGGCATTTGAAGCACAGAGTGAGATGGTGACTGGTGGCAACTATTGGTTTGCCTTTGAGAAAGTTCACCTTTGCCACAATGAAAAATGACATAGAAGTAGTTAAAGAGGGATGAAGGACACACTGAGGGGTGCTGGAGAAGAGGATGTAAGAGAAGTCATGGCATTAGGGGGCTGCACGAATGATAGAGGACATCAATGGAACGGTGCCTGAGTGCACACAGAGTAAATTCTCTTCTTTTGGCTATTCACCATTTACAAGTGTAAATCTACTACAAAGTGAAAACTTACATGTCTCCACACTCTAAATTCAGGGGGTGGAGCTTAATTTAGAGTGTAAAGTTACTACTTGTAACTTTTCAAATGTAGTGGTTACCTCCACCACCATGGTAAAGTATTGGGAAATTGTGAAATGCTAATTAAACATAAAACAATACTAAAATATTTTAATGTTAAATATTAATGTATATCAATTTTACATGTTTGTTTTAAGTGGAGAACAAACTAAAAAATGCAACAGCACTAATACATTAATTTTACATTAAATATGTAATTAATTTATATATATTCAATTAACATAAATTTTTAAAGCTTATTAAAAAACTAAAAAAAATATGTTTTTATTATGTAGTCAAATCAAAAAAGTGATGTATAGAATTAATATAAATTAATAATTGTTTTAAAAAAAAAGAGTCGTCATTATTTTTAAATCAAATGTTATTAAACCATTTTTTATTTATAAATTGTTGTGTAGTTCCTAGGAGTCCCCCAGGACCTGCGCATTTTGGATGACCTAAACTGAGGGCTTGGTGTCCCAACCGCTTCCGGACACCCCCACAGGATATGTCAGCCGTTAGACCAGCTAGCTCTACAGTGCCACTACCACCCCCCTAAATTCTACAGTGGTGTAGGTAGTCTCTGGCAACCACTGAACATGAAAACCCTGATTCCTCAGGGATCGTGGAAAAAAGTACACAACTTTTCGCTCAGACACTTGTGCTTGCTTTCTCTCAGAAAATACACAGGATGGCGATTAGGACATTTCAATAAGTATTTATTGGTCCATCGACAGCCTGGTGTAAAACTGTGCTGCGACAATCGGGAGACAGAAGCATACAAAAGAGAGTACTAGTACCAATATAGTAAATAGTAGATACATTTCTACCATAGTGCTAATAAGATGAACAGAAACAGTTCAGATAAAAACAAGAGCATTTTTCATATTCCTAAAATGCGTGCCCTAAGTAATTTGCTAACATGTACCTTGCCTAACCTGGATGTGTAGGTGTATATGCGTATAGCTATGTATCTGTAGCCAAGAAACCCCAGGGATGAACCAGCCCCCTCACCTGATGGTTTAGAACGAAGGACCCCGTCTGTGCGTTGAGGCTGACAGCCCGCAAGGGATGTCAGACCACTGTGTGTCGAAGATTCGGCATTCAGGACCCCAGTCTCAGCTTGGAAGGAATTCTCCTCTAATTTGTAGGGGGGAGTGAGGGTCTTTTATACTAAAGTGGTCACTCCAGGGATTTTTCTAGAATCGATATGTTCATAAAACAATCATGGATGTTTTGAAAACAATCATAAATGTTTTGAAAACAATCACCAATGTTTTTTCAAACAAGTGGGATCATGCACAGCTGGCTGTTGGCCAAGGATGAAAAAAGTGGTGACCCTTGTACAGAATAAATCTGCCGTGCCTGGGGACATGTTTATGTACGTCAGGTACAGGGATTCAGATAGAAAACTAAGAGCCTGGTGTCGAAGAGACAGGAGCAAGCTATAAGCTAAAAGGGCACCTGTTCAGAATCATTATAGTCGTGTGGATGGGATGATGTATGTTAAATAGAGTATGCATGACATGGCTATCCTAAAGGACATGACAAAATAATTGTGAACTTTTAATGACATTTCTATATATTGTTAAGAAGTTAAAATAAATGAATTTATTTTAAAGTAATTTCCAGTGGGGTGTTATTTTAATCCCTGCCTCCATTTATTTCAATATGAGGGTGTTGCATTACTAGTGGTTGGCCTTATGTGGTCCTGGACTTATTCCAGGTCTGGGCTGGAGCACATTTACTACAGTTGTGGGTCATTTGTGGCTGTAGTAACTTTTGAAGTGCAGTTTGTGAACAGGAAAGGGCTTACTACTCTTTTGTGGGTAGGTGCATGTTCTCTTTTTAAACAACAACCAAGCCCTCCGTTAACTCTTCATTACTCCTAGTCCAACCTCCCTGATTTAGTAGTAAGTTTTCACCATTTTCTAGTCAATCTACCCTGTCTGTACCACATTTGCTACTAAAACATAGGTGTTTGTGTGCAGAGATCTCTGCAGTAGGGGCAGAGATCTCTGAACATAAAAGATAGTAGAGTCAGAGACAGAGACCTCCGCATGTTGGTTTAGGAATAGCATTTTGCAGTATGTGAGTAGTACTATTGTAGTACAACTAAATATACTACAAATGCAGTTTGTGAATAGGCCCCTTTCAGTGTGGCATTTATAAGTAATTAGTGGTGGGCTCAGTGAAGGAGCGTCAGAGGCAGATTGTAAGGTACCTCCCAGAGCACTATGGGTATGAGAAGAGGGCTTCTAGACAAAGAGCTAGGGGTTCTTGGGAGTGCCAAGGGAGACAAGGAATATCTGTGGCATAGAAGGAGGAAACAGCTTGGACATATAATTGGAGTGGATGCACAGAGTAGAAGCATCTAGAGGACAGAGATGGGTGGGTCATAACACAGGACCAAGGGCACATTGATGCTGGGACAGTGCAGCATTGCTTTTGGGCAAAAGGCTGACAAATCTGGAGGCATCTGGCTCACAGAAGAAAAATGAAACTAGGCAGCACCAAAGAAAGGTCATTGAGGAGGGGGTAGTGGAAGGTGGTTCTGGGAATTTAAGGGGTGGTACCTGAAGTACACAGAAATGTCAAATATGGGAGGAGGCACAGTGAGGGGGCATCTTCGAGTAATTAATGTTGGGTGGACATAGAGATGGAGTTTCTGTGGTACAGAGGGAGAGAACATTAGTGGTACCTGGGATGGAGACAGATCACAGATGGAAGGAATTCTGGGGGCATCTAGCCGAGGCAATTAGTGATGGGAGCACAGCGATTGCTGAAATTGGTACTGCACTTGGAGTTAGGGTGCTAAGTAGGTGTGCACAATAAGTGATAACTCAGCAACATATACAGAAGGTTGGTGCAGGGTCACTGTGAACTGTTCTGGGCACAAGGAAGGGTACAGAGAAATGGCACTGCTGGTACTGCTAAATGCCTGACGGCAATTCAGGCTGTGGTAGTGAGAGCATTGCACTGAGAAGTCCTGGGAAATTTATAGTCTAGAGTTATTTGTGGCCGTATTTACCATCTCCAAAGCTATGCAGAAAATACTTTTGTACCTTCAGGTGTTTTAGTATTTGTGTGAGGGTTTTACATTTTTGTGGACTATTTATGCATGATCTTAGCAGGGCTGAAACTGAAGGATTACCTCACATGAACACTGGGCAATTTAAAGGACAAGGGCCAAGTTTATCATATCAAAGTTACTTATTTTACACTGTCTGTTGGCCCTCCTTGCTCCATTGACTTGGAGTAGTAAACCGAAGTACAGAACTGTGTTTTCTGTAGTGTGCGTGCATGCACCCTACCTACCCCCCACAATGTGCAGTCTCTTGTGAAACACGCACTTTAGTAGTCACATCACACAGGAGTGAGAAACCTTTCTCTAGGTGCTACTTCAAAAACACTAACATCACAAACAAGCATTTGCAATGCAATAGGTCTCGCATTTACGCGAGTTTGAGCTATTGACATTGCAAATAACAATGCCTTTTATTTTTGTTTTGGTTTTTAAAACATAAATTAAAGGAATTGTTATTTACAATGCAAATAGCTTAAACTTGTGTAAATGCGAGACCTATTGCATTGCAAATGCTTGTTTTTTTTATTAGCATCACACTTTCTTTGGTAACTGCTGAATGAAATGATTTCTAATATTTCATTTAAGCTGCAAGCTGCAGCAAACATTAAGGCAGTGATTGTAAGGTAAGGGGTCATTTCCAATCCTTGCGCAAACAGAAGTTTGTACAGGGATCATACATACCGTGATGTGTAATATTTATCACACTTGCTGTTTTCCACTGGAAAAGGCAAGTAAAAATGCACCCCATTAAGAATTCCTTACCTATGTGTTGGTATTTATATAGCTCGAACCCAGCTTTGAAAATACGGAGCACTGTTCATTATGCGAGGGGTTAGGCGCCGATTTCCGTGAACCTCAAGTGGGGATTATTAAAATACATTTTACACGCATGGAGATTAAGCAATGTGCTCAGAATCACACAATGGCCGGGTTGGGATTAGAACCTGGGTCCAGGTTCTAAAGGCGGCAACAGCAACTCAAGCCCTAGGCCACAGCTCTTCTCCAGCTTCTGCATGTTATGCCTCATTTATAAGTTGGAAACTCGGACTACAATATATTTACCAGACCCGGTAAATGCCTCTCCCAGGATAATGGTATTTACCTGGTGTGGTAAATACACTATCCAATTCCAGACAACTTGTAATCAGGGCTTAAGTGATATCTATTACTCACTTACTTCTCTCTCTGTATTAGTGTCTGTAAATTGTTTAATGTTTGCATACAAGAAATGATGGAAGGCAAACTCTAATCCGAATCAGGGATTTTTTTTAAAGAAAAGCTGGCCTATTGTAAGCATAAGATCAGATCATTTTAACCTTCTTCTGTCCAGTACACAGTTTCCGGCCCTCAGCCCTGAAGTTTTTGAGTGTTTGAACATATTTATCTGACGACAGTTTAGAGCATCCTCAAGGTAGGCAATGGGCAAGCTCTGCAGACTCATACAGTGTGGCACTGATGAAAACACTTTCTGTACAGCTGTTGTAATGACGCATAATTAAATGGACTCTGTGCATTGGCTCCGCAGTAATCGCAAATGTCAGTTTCCCGAGGAGGGGGGGGGAGGGAGGTTAGAAGGACCGAAATAACTGATTTGTAGAAATTAGTCAGTCATTTGATCCTATGGGAAATGCAAAGTTAAACACACAATGTCAACTGAAAGAAAGAATAAAAACACAGGCCAGGGCGGTTAAAAACAAGCGGAACAGGAGGTAAAAGCGGGTCTGAGTTTATTTTTTGCATTGCGCTTTCAGTTTGAGTGAAAGCGCGATGCAAAAAATAAACATGCGCCGCCATTAACAAAGCCCCTGTCCCGACTGCGCACGTCGTGCAGCCTTTGTAAGCAGAACAAGCACGCAAGTGGTGCGCGCACGCAAGTGGTGCATGCGCGCGCGCCACAGCGAGACATCTGTTTTGCATTATCGGCCACGATAATGCAAAACAGATGTCAGCCGTGCGGGTAACAGACACCAATAGGCCGTGGGCGGGGCAAATGCGGGACATGCGCCCGCATTTGCCCAATTGCGTGCTGTCTTTGTTAGAAAGACGCACGCAATGCCCAATAGCCTGCAAGGAAAACAAAACCACACGCACGAGCGTGTGGTCAGCTTTCCAAAGCCCTTTTTCTGTTCACATAAAGTCTCGCGCTGTGCGAGCAGGGCTGCGCACTGCAACGCTAGGCGCGAGACCTAAAAATGTTGCTTTCTTAACGCCGTAGCACTGTGAGCAGCTTCCTACTTACTAATAGTTTCAGTTTTAAAGTCTGCCAAAAGTCTATGCTACCTTTCAAATTCCTTGGCACTACACTCAGATCACCAGCTATGAGATCCTCAGTTCTGTGATATATCCTGACCCTCAAGTATCAGAACTTATTTTGTTCCTAGTGATGCTCCATTTGTATATCCAGTCCTGACTCGTATATGGTGGGCTTTATGATCACGTGGGTTTAGATTTTAATCCTGAGCTTGGAATCAGGCCCAGTCCTCTTCTGGCAGAGGATCTGTACTCACTCCCAGAGTCTTTCTAGTTTTGCAGCCGTTATGTTTATGTTTGAGTTTTGTAAAGCGCATGGCTGCCCGAGGGCTTTCCCGCACCGGTGAGTGCTGTACTGGGGCTACGACCACATTTAAATTAACGGGGGAACAGCCAAGTCTTTAGGTTTTTCCTGAAGGAGATTTCATTGGGCAGTGATCTACAGTTGAGTGGGAGGGCATTCCACAGCCTCAGTACCAGATGTGCAAATGATCTGCCTCACCATCTTGCCCTTTTGGCTCTAGTTGTCCTAAGGAGCTGCAGTTGGGAGGATCTTGGGTGTTTGGTAGGAATGTACAGAGATATCAGTTGTCTGAGCTTTACTGGGCCTTTTTTATTTATGGTCCTGAAAGCAATACAGAGGGATTTAAACTTGATTCTTGCTTCGATCGGCAGCCAGTGGAGCTGTTTAAAAGATTCTTTTACTGATATGTAGCTTGGGACTTTTAGTATAAGCCTGGCTTTCGCGTTTTGCACCACCTAGAGCCTTTTTGTTACATATTTCGGTGAGCCTACATAAAGAGAGTTGCCATAGTGCAGGCGAGAGACTATGAGGGACTGAATGACGTTTTTTTTTTTTTTTTTAAATGATGTGGGATCAATTCGATAATCTTCCTAATCATTCTGAGTAACGAAAAGCAGATTCCTGACAATTTATTGGTTTGATAGTCCATTGTGAGCATGCCATCCAGCCAAATTCCTAGATTTTTTATAACAGGTTTGGAATCAGGAGGGTTGCCTATATCATTTGGCCTGTCAATCAGGGGTTTGTGTATGGCAAGGTTTCCCAGTGTCATGAGCTCCGTCTTTTCTTCGTATAGCTTCAGACGACTGTTTGACATCCAGTCGGCCACCTTCTCCAGACAGGGAATCAACTGTTGGTTTCCTGAATTGGGTCCATTTGTCAGAGACACAACCAACTGGGTGTCATCTGCGTAGGATACAGCTGATATGTCAAACTCCTGCACTATGTTGGCGAGCTGTCGCACATAAATGTTAAATAGTGAAGGGTTGAGTGACGAACCCTGTGGTATACCACAGATAGTTGGCAACCGATCTGAGAAACAATCCTTTTCCATCACTTGATAAGATCTGCTCTCCAGAAAAGAAGTTAGCCAATCCATAGATTTATCCTGGATTCCTACTTCCCTTAGTCTGTCTTTTATGATGGCATGATCAACGGTGTCGAAAGCCGCGCTTAGATCGAGTAGGAGAATGGCGGCCGACCCTCCGTTATCTAATAGAGCCTTGAGCTCCTCTGTCACCACTAGTAATGCTGCTTCTGTGCTATGAAACGCACGAAAGCCCATCTGGGTGGGGTGAAGGGTGTCATTAGCTTTAAAAAAATTGGCTAATGTCTGATTTACATGTTTCTCCAGAAGTTTGCTGAGGAACGGCAGCAATGAAATAGGACGCAAATTGCTGAGTATTGCTGGGTCAAGATGAGCTTTTTTTTGGTAAGGGTCTGATAACTGCGTGCTTCCAGAGTTTTGGAACCAGAGCTGTGTCTAGTGAGTGGTTAAGCAATCCCATTATAGATGGCATAATGACATCCATAGCTTTAGTATGGATATGTGGAGGAGCTGGGTCTAGAGGGGATCCATATTTAGTTGCTTTCATTAGGTTGAGAATAGTCTCTTCCTCAAGTCCAGGGACTTGTGCCAGAATTGGAGATGAGAGTAATTCTCTGACCTTAGTTTCCTTCTCCGGAACAAATTCAGTATTACTCTGGAATTGGTCATATATGTCTGTCACTTTTTCGTGGAAGAAAAATGCTATGTCATTGCATCTTTCTTTTGTGGCTTATGGGGTGGTCAGAGTTTTGACCACTCGAAATAATTCCTTCGGGGAGTTTGAAGCCTGGGTGATTTTATCCTCACAGTATTTAGCTTGCGATATCTTCATTTCGTTATGCTAGGACCTAATTGTGGTTTTATATTGAGTTTTGAGGGCAGGTCATACTCCTTTCTCCAAAGTCTTTCCAGCCGTTAGCACCTTCCACCTGGAGAAAAGAGAAACATTTGTAAGAACAGTGTTGCTTCTTAGCCAGTCTCCTCCATCCCCCCCCCCTTCTGCTGTACTTGCCTGAAAAGAAGAAAGACCTATGGTAAGGAAGAGTATTACCTCTCACCCAGTCTTCATCTCTACGAGAGAGACCTAGCTTTAATAGCCCTAGGCCCCACCCCTTCCTTCCTCCATTCCTCCGTTTTCACGATCATTGGTGTAGGATCTTTCCAACCCATCCTTAGCCCTCCTTAACTCTCTGCTAGTGGTCCTCAGTCCCCTACAAAACTCCAAACACCACTCCTTCTTCTGATGTAAACTTTGTGTTTTCTGCTTATATACCCCCGTTGCATTTCGTACATCCATATATTAATGTTTGTGAGCTCACATTTTTCATTTACAAATGTGTACTACATTTAGTACTGGTTGCACATGTACATCATATACCATTTTCCTTATTATAGTTTGATAGTGCATCAATTATTCATGTACATGTATCAATGTAATATCTAATTTGGAGAAGATGTGACAGAATGAATGTGCTAATTCTACCATTTTGTATCATTCATCATGAGCCCTGCCCTTTTCAAAATACTCAGAAAATTATAGCTCAGGTCAGCTCAGGGAATGCCAAAACTAAGTCAGCGAGTTAGAGAATTTGTCATATTTAACTTTGTAATAGCTTTCATTGCCACTATTGTGTTTCTTTTTATAATTATATGCATACATATTATCTTCACTAGATTAGGGCGTTCAGTTTAATAAAGACTGAACAATATATTGTGTGGATTCTTATGTGTATCCATCCACGGTGAAAGGAGTTTCGTAACTCATTAATATATAATCCAGCAAATTTCAAAGGACTGACCGTTACCCAGAATACACCATCCTCATGTAATGCGCAGGTGGTTCATGGGTTACAGTCCAGCAGGTTCCCTGTCTCAGGTTGTAAGCTGGCTTTGAGCCTGTGCTTTAGCCAGAGGGTGTAGAGAGCCTAAAATTGAGCTGTATTTTGCAGATGCTGCAAACATCTGTTCATGGCATCTTCAATGTTCTGGTTTCTCCTTGCTATAGGTATTTTGCCTGTTTGCCGAAACCTGCCTCTTCTTCCTTTTCAGGTAAGCGATATTACTCTCCACACTCTGATACAGGTTTTTTTAATGATAAACAGTCATAACTAGTTTGTTCTGGCATGCTAAAAGCTAGGGTTTTATCTCATTGATGGTGACCTCCTATCCTGCCACTAAGGGCTCCCTATCAAACATGTGGTACCTTTCTTGGATGCTTCTCCTTCTAGAGGCTGGTTTAGGGGTGATACTGCATCCATATCCTCACAAATGTTTATGCACTATTATCAAGAACATGTAACATTCTGAGAAACTGTCCTAAAAAATTATGTTGACTGTTGACTCAATAGCTTGCTCACAGGCAGGTTAGGATACTCTCTTTACCTATGACTGCTGCCTCTTTTTTCTGCTGTAAGAGTGTTTATTGAATAAAGTGGGATATCTGTTTACTATGTTTCTTTAACTTGCAGTTCTAGGGTTGAAAACCAACATATATAGTAGTCTAGGTGACTACTCAGCGATATGAGCTCTATGTTAAATTTGACATGAGTGAAAATGCTGTAAGCAGAAATAGAGGAAGGATGTTCAACCCTCAAGGCAAAATATAATCCTTCCACTGGAGTACGCCCAATACACTTATATAAAGTCTAGTTTTTATCCATTTTCTTGCCTTTTCGCACTGTCTCAAGGGGGCACCCGAAGGCCAGTGCCGCCTTACCTGCTTCCCTTAACTGTCTTCCCAATCGTCACTTAACCAGGAATAGTGCATAGATATATAGAGTTTCAGGAAAAATATAATTTTGCTGTGGAAGTGTGCCCTATCCGCTAAAAAAAGGCTGTTTTTCATCTCATTCTTGTAATGTGGCACAAAAAGTGGTGCCTTTGTACAGCTACTATGTTACCTTGCTGTCTATGTTGCATGCGCTGATCCTCCTCTTTTCTGATTCATCCATGTTGAGCTTGCAGATGCCTCTATGAACAACACAGAGGCAGCTGCAGACTCCATGTGGGTTCATCAGGGCAGAGGAAGAGCTGTGAGATGAACCAGTCTGCAGGTAGAAAATGTTTTATGCATCTTAATAAGCCTTTATGTCTTTGCTCAAATGCTTTATACCTTATGTGAAAAGTTATACCTAATACAGTAGGCCTGATCTATTTATTATGAAATGTGACATCAAATGCCTTAGACCTATTCTGTTTATTGTGTAAAACATTTGAAAGGCAATAGGCCTTTAAGGGTGTATTGTTATTACACTATACTCTGCTAAGGCCTGGATGGAGATACTACACACTTGGACCCTGACAGACTGCCACATTAGACAAGGGTTTGGGTGTTAGTTCCCCTCTTACTAATCCAGGTGGCAGAGGACTTGTAACGTGATAATCCTCCTCTGAGATAATTAATCTATGCAGCGTCTGAAGGGGTCTGTATGAACATCACAAAAGCAGCTGCAGGCTCAGTGTAGATTAATCAGTACAGAGCAAGAACTGTGTGATGAACCATCCAGCAGCTCGAATTGGAGTACGGGTAATGTCTACCCCAGGAGTGATGCAAAAGACTTTGAGCCTAATCTAGAGTTTGGTGGCCTGAGGCATATGTACCGTCTGCATGGCAGAGTTCTTTACTGCCAAGGATACTCCACCAGCGAAATTTAGAGATGTCCACTGACCCAGCGGACATCTCTTGCATTGGCAGGAATCACTGTCAAGCTGGTTCCTGTCAATTTGTTTAAAGTTTGACAGATGTCTCCATCAACATGACAGAGCCTTACGGTAAACATTCAATATTTTTTTTTTTTTTTTTAGAAAAAGGGCCTCATTAGAGTTTGGTGAACAGAGTATGTACAGTCAGCCAGTGGACATCTCTTTTATTGGCAGGAACTGCCATCATGGCAGGTCCCATCAGTGCATTGAAAAGTCTGACGAATGGCTCCGTCAACATGATGGAGCCCTATGGCAAACCTTCAATATTTTTTCTTTTTCAAAAACAAAATCCCAAAGCGGGATGTTGTTTTTGAAAATGATAAAAACAATGACGGCCTCGCCAAGTGAATTTTCTCACATGGCGAGGGGGTCATTTACAAGTTTTCACTGCTCCTTACTGCTAGGTTTTAACTGGCAAAGATGAACAGTGACAACTGGCCATTTGACCGGCCATTCTAGTTTGGGAAAGCTGTCAAATGGCCATATCTACAATGGCCTTACTCTGTTGGGCCATCGAAGGTGTATGCTAGCAGCGGATATAGAGTAGTCTCTGCCGCTTACATACTTCAGTTACGCCCATCTCTTAACGAGGTGGGTGGAACACCAGTTTGGCGGAGAGGGTACTCCAGTGCCTTCGCGACAGAATGCCCTCTCAGCCAACTCTAAATCAGGTCCTGTGTGTCTTGTGTGAAAGATTACGTTCAATACAATGGGATTGATCTATTTGTTATGAAATGTTAAAATAAAGGACCTAACTCATTTATGGTGAAGACATGGTACAGGCAATATGATTTTAAAGATGGATTGGTATTAAGCTGTGCTTATTTATTTATTTATTTATTTGTTTGTTCATTCATTTACTTAATGAATGTGTTTTGTTACAAGGACACATTCCCCACAACGGTATTATCACACTAAAATAACCAATATAATCAAGGAAGTGTGGAGTCCACAACACTCAACTATCTGAAAGATGGGTAAATAGCCAGGTCTTGAAAGTTTTCCTGAATTGCAAAATCGATGATTGAAATCTTAAAAACTGGGGAATTCCAGGGAGTAATATGATGCACAATCCAAGATGGCTGCCACACCATTATTGCCTATGGGAGTTTCCCAATCTAATGTGGCTGCACTATCGCTCTTAAGGTAATTTCCTGTTTTTAAGGTAAAAAACGAACACATTTAATTCCTTTACTATTTGCATCACAGTGCTTTATCAGTACTGTTAGTGTGTTTCCTTGCTCCTGATTTTTTCTAGGTTTTTCCTGCGTTTGTCAGTCTCTAGTTGTTACTGTTCTTGGCTTCTGTATCTTCCAGCTTTCTCCGGCTCCTTGGCTGTGTTTAGTCTTACTCACTGCTGTCTCCATTCATCCCACCTGGAGCACTGCTGACATCTAGGAGGTTTTTTGCTTTCTGGCTTTTTCCTCCGATCGGGGCTCTTTCTGGAAGGCACAAACTGCTTAGGTGCTACGAAGTGTTGGTGGCATTGCGGGTACTGGAAGGGATCGACTTTACCTCTGGTAGACCAAGACTGTTAAAACCTGGGCTTCTTGATCTATCCACAGCCAGAGGTTCCTCGTAAGCATCTGTCCCTGACAATAAATTACCGTTTGCTTATGTATATTAGTTAATTTAATGTATATTTTCCCTTGTTGAGACTTGGTCTAGGCGTCTCTTGCGACAACAGGTACCGATCATTACCGTCTTGCTGTGCATACGGGATTGGAAGGTCAGGTCCAATTAACAAGGTTTGCTGAGCAACCATTTATTCTTGTGTATTCCTTGAATAAACATTGGCAAATGCAGAGATTCATCTTTGTGCGTTTGTTATGCAGTGCATGCGTACACTTTGCCTGACCTAATATGGAGGCCATTGCAAGACTTCATGGACCGTGTTTCATGGTCTCTATAACAAATGGCAGATAGAGAAAGTATTTGCTGGTTGCTTTTTCTCGCATTTACACCTGGTTCAGCTCTTGTGAGCATGAGAAATTCGAAAGAATGGAGATGGATGAAGCTGGAGAACCCAGAGTAGCGGATCCTTCCTCAGCAATTCCATCGATGGCAGCTCTGCAACAAATGACTGAGGCAGCTTGTGAAAGCCCTCCCCTTGCAAAAGTTCCTAGAGTAGACGTCCCTGATGATCAGTTTGGCAATCCTGATGAAGAAATTGGAGGTTGTTTTGTACAGGGCTTAGAATTTTCAGATCTCCTATAACATTCTAGGGACAATCCGGGGTTTGCTAACCCAGCCTCAGAGACAAGGACTTTTCTTTCTATATCATCAGGTAGAGCTGCCATCTCTAACTCTCCATGGGCTATTTTCCATGTTCTCACTCACGAGTGGAAGGAGGTAGAGAAACAAGCTTTTCCAATATTCCTTATAAGGAGAGATCCATTGGAAAATGTTACTGAGGAATTCCCAGACTCAATAAATATGTTACTTAATGGCTTCTCTTTCTACTCAAGGAATGGTCGCGTCAGAGGATGGTATGATGGTATGACGGCTGATCCTGGGGACAAAAAAATTGAGTGAGCTGTGAAAAGAGCCTACAAAGCTTCAAACTTTGCATAACACATACATCACCTAAACTGTACAGTCCCTCTTGAGAGTTTTTCAAGCCTTTGCTGAGCAGATCCAGGAAGGAAAGGACTTCTCATCTACCTTTGCGATCATGGAGCAGCAAGTACGCTTCTTATCAGATGTTTCATTTGATCATCTCTGTGCTTTGGTAGCACCTCAGGGAGCTGCCATTGCTGCTCAAAGAAGTACATGTATGCGCTCATGGAAGGCGGATGCGGCCCTAAAATCAGTGCTTATGAAGCTTCTTTCACTGGATCCAAAGTCTTCTGCCAACAATTTGAAGACATGTTTAAGAAATCATTGGAAAACAAAAAATGTATTGCTCCAGTATGCACTTTCGCTACAGGCAGAAGCTTTGGCTACAGGAGAGCTTTTGGTCCCTCTTATGCGAAATCCAATACTCTGCTCTTTTGAGGAGGGGGTTGTGGCCAGGAAGCCTGGGCTCTGCAGTTGTCTCAGAAGGCAACAGCAGACAATTCTAAGATCTTCCTTCTCATCATTTTTCCCACACTCCTTCTCCTCGAAATCCTGTCCATGTAAAGCCTCTTTTATAGGTGATCCAACTTCTACAGGGTAAAGCAGCAATAATTCCAGTTCTTCAGAAAGAAATGTTTGAGGGATACTATTCCATCCTATTCCTGGTTCAGAAAGCACAAGGGGAATTCCATCCTGTCTTGGACCTCAAAGGTGTGAATCTCTTCATTGCTCACACTCCATTTAAGATGGTTTCTCTTTGAGGTCATCATTCCTTTGATCACAATGGGAGATTTATTGATGTCTTTAGACATGATAGATGTTTACCTGCACATCCCTATCTATATAGCTTGTCAAAAGTACCTTCGGTTTGCCGTTCTGAGGAGGCATTTCCAATTCCAGGTCCTACCTTTTGGATTAGTCTCAGCTCCGAGGGTTTTCACAAAGCTGTTGGCACCACTGGCGGGTACCTTGCACTCTAGAGGTATTCGAGTTTACTCCTATCTGGAAAATCATCTAATTGCCTCTTCTTCTTTTTGCAAGGTGGAGCAGGATGTCCAGCAAGTGTGCAGTCTCCTGCAGGATCACAGATTTCTTCTAAACATCAATAAATCTTGTCTCCTACCAGAATCTGTAGTTTATTAGAGCTCTTTTCCGAACAGACCTAGGACATGACTTATCCGAAGAGTTTAGGTGCCACCTATCATTGCTGCTCAAGAAGAGTCAAGCCTCGGCAAGGATGTGGCTCAGGAGTCAAGGAGAAATGGCTTCAATGCTGGCTGTTATGCCGTTGGGATATTTATATCTGCATCCCTTAGTTCACCACCTCCTGAGATTCTGGATTATCAGGATTACGAGACTTTAATTCCTGTGACTCAAGCTGTATGACAAGTTCTCCAGTGGTGGTTAATACTCCCATTTACAAAGAGGGTTCTCGATAATCCTCCCAACTCTGCAGATACCTACAACAGATGCAAGCAATGTGGGGTGGGTGTGACTCTGAACAGCTCTTCAGCCATGGGCAAATGGAGCAAATTGGAGAGTCTCAATTCCTCCAATTGGAAAAAATTGGAGACAATTCCCAAAGCACGAGTGTTCTTTCGCCCACTCTTGCAGTGCTAAGAGGGATAATCAGATTGTCAGATCCTATGTAAACTGCCAGGAGGAATTTATCCCTCTCTTTTGCTCCTTTCCGAATGATAGGCCTGTGGGTAGAGGCAAATTTACATTTTCTATCTTCAGTTTATCTTCTGAAGGAAGGAGACTGTACCTGCAGACCTATTGAGTTGAAATATTCCCTCATCTGTATCCCTGTGCCTGTGCCCTGTTTTCTTCAGCGTAATTATGAGGAGGTTCCGTCTTCCATGGCTAGACCTATTCACCACAGAAGACAATGCTCTCCATCCTCAATTCTGCAGCCTTCTCCCTTGCAGTCAAGCCTTAGCAACAGACGATTTCCTGGCCTCCCGGTCTTCTCTGTTGCTTTTCACCTTTTCAACTGATCTCCAGGGTGAATCAGAAAATACAGAAGAATCACGCAGCAGTATTGCCCATAGCTCCATCCTGGTGGAGGAGTCCCTGGTATCCCTTTCTCCTTCAACTTCGGTTCACCTCATTGGGTATTTTTGATCCACCCCTCTCCTCTGAGTCTACTTTTTCTTCCTCTCAACACTCTATGGAAATTGAGTATGGACGTTTGGCACTTCAGAGGAGCCTAGTGGCGCTGAGTTTTTCCACTGAGGTTGCGGAATGCATTTAGCAATTTGGGAGGCCTTCCAGATTGAAAACACATGCCATTGGTGCAATTTTGAATACTTGGTGCAAGTATAGGGACTGTTCTCTCACTGCTTGGGTGCTTGGGCTTCAGCTCAAGTTTTATCCCAAACAAATCCGTTTATTGTATACCCTCCCCTCGGCGCGCATCAAACCAAAAGGTCAAATCTCTGAACCCATTGCGATCACTCGGGCAGCAGACAGGCATACCCACTCTCCCCGCTCCTATTTGCGGTGGCAGTGGAGCCACTGGCGGCTCGGTTACACCAAAACCATGCAGAACAAGGCATTGGCTTCAGTGCCAGAGGACTAGTGGTGTCTATGTACGCCAATAACATTACTCTATACATCCGCGAACCACACAGGAACCTGGAACCCATAACAAGGGAAGTGCTCCGCTTTGGTGGCCACTCGGGCATCCAAGTCAACTGGAGCAAATCCATACTCTTTCCACTTACCGAAGCTATGTGCCCATACCTAACAGAATACCCACTAAAATAAGCAACTGAGCCGACCAAGTATTTGGGCATATGGCTAAGCAGAAATCCAGAGGAGCTATGGAGAATAAATTATGGACGCGCAGTCGATTGGCTTGAATCTCGAATCCAGATTTGGAACAAACTACTGCTCTCTATGGCTGGGCGCATAGCGTTAGCCAAAATGGTGGTCCTACCAACATTTTTATATCTATTTGTCAACGTCCCGATTCCTCTTACGGCACAGTTTTTTTTTAAATTGCGCTCCGACATGCTCGCGCTGACATGTGCAGGCCGGCAGCCGAGGGTTGCCAATGACACCCTATCATTACCCCCTGCGTGCGGAGGAATGGGTGCCCCAGACCTAAAGCTGTATGCTCTTTGCGCCCAAGCAAGTTTTCTCAATTCTGGTTGCACCCGCACAGTTTCAGCCGCAATTGGCGGTGGAAGCAGACCAGGCATCCCCATCACCGCTAACAACTGCACTGTTCCAATCGTAAAAAGCACCTAAAGACGAAATTAATACGGTGGAGTGCATGCACTGGGAGTGGAAGGGCATTCAAAGAGGAATAGGCACCGCAATATTATAAGCGCCATCTGCCACACTGGCAGCAAACCCCTCCTTCCATCCATTACATGACAGAGGTGCGGCGTGCCGTGCTGGGACAATGGCGTAAAAACGTTTGCTGACTTATACCCAGATGGCCACTTCCTCCCCCCTTTCACCAAAGTCGCCACATGCGAAATCACGCCAATAGACACACTATTGTACTATCAAATCAGGGCGACCTGTAGGAACACAAACAACACGTTCCTTGACCCCCCACCATTCACCACAGCACTAGAATATGTTCACACGACCACATTGCAGTGTAAACTCATAACCCGAATCTATTAATTAACACTAGCCGCCTCCCCATTAGACACTTCGTGGGGCCGTCAAGCCTGGGAACTGGACACGGGTCTGAATATATTGATGGCACAATGGCAATACTGCTGTAGCCAAACAGAGCATCTCTCCCCAAACTATAGCCTGCGACTGATACACTTCAAATATTTACATAGAATCTACGGCACCCCGAAGTACCTACATAAGATAGGCCTAGCTAATGATGCAAGTTGCCTACGGTGCTTCGCACTGGAGGCCACATTCACGCACTTGGCTTGGACCTACCCGAAGGTGGAGGAATATTGGCAAGCTGTATGTGAAATGATAAACACCATTACGCAAGACCCCCTAACGCCAGACCTAAACCTTTGTTTATTAGGATATGTTAAGGAACTCCCAGACACACACCGTCATTTAGTAGCCATGCTATTGCTGCTGGCCAAGCGCAGGGTGGCGATGCACTGGGGTCGCAAACCAGCACCATCAGTGAAGGCGTGGCTCGCCGATGCTACACACTGCTAAACACAATTTACCACATACTGGGGCCTCATTCCTCCAGCAACTCGGCTTCATAACATCTGGGACCCATTCACGACATACCTCCACCAACTTCACAATGCTGAGCCAAATGCAGTGATCCCCACACACACCTATAGCTAGACTAACACTAAGACACCATGTGAAGACAAGATACAATGTCAAATGAATCCGAGGAAACACACCACTTGAACAACCATGTAAGTTGACCCCAATACAGTATGCTCCAGCTACACCCAAGGAAGTAATGTGTAACACTGTACGTTATGTCGCTAGGTGTTTGTGTCAAACTGCTGCCACCAACTTGATACTATCAATCTGTTGTACAGTAACATTGCTAAACAATGTACGCCTCTTTTGAAATATAAATAAAGCTTTATAAAGTAAAAAAAAAAAGTATAGGGACTGTTCTCCTACATCTTGTCACCATAATCTTGATGGACATTTGTTCTGGTATGAGGGTAGGTGAGATTGGGCCTTTTTATCCAATCCTCCATTCTAAAGGTTTTTTCCAAATGTTTCTTCTTAGACCAAGTCCATCCTTTCTCTCCAAGGTTCCCACTGTTGTTCATTGCTCTTCAGACATTGTCTTGCATAAGTTCTATCCTAATTCCCTTTCTGAAGAAGAGAGGAAATGACACACTTTAGATGTCTTTAGAGCAGTCTCTATCTACCTACTGAAAACGTCTTCTTTTAGCAAAGTAGAGTTCCCTCTTTGCCACTCATGGTCTTTCTGGGCAAGGTCTCAAGCCTTCGGGTTCAACCTTGTCAAGGTGGATCAAGGTAGAGATTTCTAAATCTTACGAGATAGTGAGTTTAGAGCTTCCATCCTTGAGTTTGTGACAAACAGTAACAAGGATGACTGCTTCTTGGGCTGTCTTTAAGAGAGCATCCATGAGGGTTATTTGTTATGCTGCCACTTGGGCATCCCCACACACATATATGGTAAACTATTATTTACAGCTTGGAGGAGATGCATCCTCAGACTTTGATTCATGTCTACTGACCTCTGTTCATTCTGTATAACCTCTCTTTATTGTTTAGTTTATGTTAAAAGAACAGTAGTAAATTAAAGGATATAGCATCATTCCTAATCACTGTGTTTCATTATATTTCTATTGATAAAACACAAATCAATCAAATTCTGCTTGGGTACTTCCTCACGTATAAGGACAGTGAGAGGAAGGTTGAGACGAGGTAATGGCCATTACCTACTGGTAATAAAAATTACTCCGAGTCAGGGCCTTCCTCGGCACAGTCCTGAATCCCTCCCACTCTCCCAGTGTTTTGATTGATTTGTCCTAAGAGCTTTATTATTACAGGAAGTCCCTAGAAGGAAATGGCATAGTTCTATGCTTCAGGGTAAACAGTGTGTCTCAACGTATGGGGGTGTGCCTGAATACCCCCATTATGCCTGGGCATGAAACTAGCTATACATTAGCATGGTATATTATGGGGAAAGATCATACAGTTATTTGTACCACAATGAAACTTTAATAAGTCACTGGGATGTGAGCATGATTTAAAGTACACAATTTATTTTACTTTGTTATGGCGTAATAATACTCACTCCTTACACCTAATACTTGGAGTGTATATCAAAACTAAAAAAGAAAAAAGAGGAAAGCAATCACCAAGATGTTTAACACAAAAAGAACGACTAAATTACAAACTGTTTTTCTTCTGTCTATTTTAGACAAAAATGTGGCTTCACTCCTTTAATGTGCAAACCACATGGGAGGTGGCCCTTGAATGGTGTCACATTTGTAGGCAACCCTGCCCTGAACCTATTGGTTATGTGTCTGTGGAGAACTACCCTCTCTTAGCCCTACAATTTACTGACAGAGTACACCGGGGGCGACTTCCATCCTCCAGAGTCGCCGGCAGACCTGGAGAACGAAAGCAAAAAACTACTATCAGGAGGGGTGGATACTGCACAGAAAAAACAAAACAATTAAGAAGGACTTCTCTCCTTCTGTTCAGGGGGGCAGGTGTATGGCTCCAAAAAAGCCGATCAAATGGAGGACAAGGCTCCCAGCAAGAAGACGCCGAGCAGAGGAAGACGCGAGAGGAGAAGGTCAGCAATACGTCCCGAGGCAGCGGCGGACAGCAAGGAGTCCCGGAGAGCGCAGAGGGAGAGTGGGGAGCCCAGACGAGCTAAACTGTCCGCCTTGAAGAGCCTCCAGAGACGTATTCCGAGGAGTGGTGGACACCGCCGGAGGACGCGAATTCACCGGCTACAAGAGTTATGGCAGCGCGATGAGTGATTCGGGAGATGTGAGGTGAAAGCGTTGGGAGGGAAAAAGAGCTGAGAGCCAAAAAGCACCTTCCCTGTATTTGATTGTATTATTCGTTTTTTTTTGTTGCAATGTGTTATACTTTTGTTTTTGCATTGGGTTACTCTTTTCTGTTCCTATATTTGCTGACGGGGTGTGCAGCGTCAGACATACTTTACCTTCCTCACAGATGTCTTTTAGATTGTTTTCTTTAAGAGGCATGCCTACTTCGGGGTGAAATGCACACAAGGGTACTGGAGGGAAAATGCTCCTGATCTTCACTGCTGCAGGGGATTCTTAGAGGAAAAGAGACGGCGAACCCTATCAAACCTTTCCTTATCCTTGTCACCGGGAAATCCCTAAAGAAACCCTGACCCTTAAAGAGTCAAGAAAGGCTCTGCTTTCGCAGGTGTTGGTGAAAAGTGAACAACCAAGGGGGTCATTACGATGACGGGCGGATCGCCACCGCCCGTATGGCGGTGGCGGACCGCCCGCCATTCCCCTCCGCCCGCAAGCCATTTCCCCCCCGCCACATTTCGATGGCGGGGGGGGGGGGAACCCGGCGGACGGAAAGACCGTCCGCCGGTTTTCCGCCTGTCACACAGGTGACCGGGCGGAAAAGGGCACCAATATGGTGGCGGTGTCTGCAAGACACCGCCATCCATATTAGGATGGTTGTGGAGAGCAGCCTTTCCATGGCGGCAACGCCGCCATGGAAAGCCATACAGTCTTCGCTATTGGGGGCCCATTGTGGGCCCCCAGAGTGTTGGGGGGTGCACATGGATGGTACCTATGGTACCCCCTGCATTGGCATGGACAAGGTGGCAGGCACCGCGCGGTGCCTGTCACCTTGTGCATGCCAGTGCACGACGTGCATTCCCAGCATTGTGGCGGGTGGTGCTGTGAACACCGCCCGCCACAATGTTGGGAATAGGGGATGCCACCGCCACCGTGGCATCCTAATACTCGCGGCGGGACCGCCGCTCCTATGGCGGACGGTCCCATTCACCGCTACGGTGGCGGGCGGACTTTGTCCGCCCGTCATCGTAATATGCCCCCAAGTACTGAAGGCCAAAGTACTTACTGCACTTTTCTTTCCCTGAGGATACTGGCAGAGATAGCCTACTGGAAGGACCTGCCGAAAGAAAAGAAAAAGCCCACATCAATAACGACGATTCCTATCAGCCAACTAGAAGATCTATGTGCGACCTCAGTCATACATGTTATTCCAGTACTGTGAAAATAAATAAAACATCAAGATTACTAAAACAACCCAGCCTCCGCGTCCATATATGAGCCCATCCCTCCTACAGTGTCCATATAATTATTTAGGGGCCCATTACGATACCCGGCGTAAAAAAATCCGCCAGGCATGGAAGCGGCAAAAATCCGCCCGCACACACCGTCTGAACACCGACCACGCCATTACGATTACACAAACCGAAAACCGCCATCGGCGGAAAAATCATACAAAATACCGCCCGCCATCGTCCGAGTCGGAGTCAAACCGCCCGCCACGGACGGAAACACGCACGACAACACAAAACCGCCCGCCCTCACGCCCGACACACCGCACGTGAAATTACGATCGCACCGCCATGAGCGCGGGCAAACTACAAATATACCGCCCGCCAGCGCAAACAACGCCGATGAGAACCGACACGGCAGAAGCCATGGCGCCCACGTACCTGCACAGAAACCATCCGCTCACAAAACCAATAGCACACAACATGGCCAACAAGTCCACACAGCAAGGCACGCACAAATACACAAGCACAGTACACATCCCGAAAACACCCCCTGGACAAACAAAAACTACAAAGGCCAGAACCCCAGACACAACACACCTGAAAACAACAGACCATGAGGACACACCCACATAGGTAAGTACAAAAGCAGCACTCCCACAGACCACAACCCCTTGCAACATTGCAAACCAGAGAGGAGAGGAGAGGACACAGTGACACAGCAAGGACAGCAGCACACCACAGAAACGCACACATCACAACCACCACCACCACCACCACCAAACACCGGCACCACAAACCCCCTGCACATTACACAACACACACCGCACCAGCACCACAAACACCATGGCACCACAAAGAATGCCCAAGTTCACGCCCATTGAGCTGACGGTCATGGTCGACGAGATCATCAAGGTGTACCCACAAATCTATGGGAACATGGTCCAGCACACACCACTAGCCACCAGAAACAGAATGTGGAACCGGATCGTAGACCAGGTCAATGCAGTCGGGACCCTGCCCAGGAACAGAGGAGAAATAAACAAACGTTGGAATGACGTCAAGAGCCTGGTCAAGAAGAAGGAGGGCAAAAACAGAGAGCTGGCTGCCGTCACTGGCGGAGGGAATCCCGCGCTCTTCAAGACCTTCAAAGCGTGGGAGGAGAAGGTGCGAGTCATAATACATCCGGAGATCCTCGCCGGATTAGCAGAGGAGTGGAGGCTGGTAAGTACAAACTAATGTATACCAGCACACCGCTATGTACTCACATGCACTACCACCATGCCACAGCTCCCAGGGACAAACACCCCCATGTCCAGCACACAATACACAACACATCACACACACATGCAACAGACACCACCACACACAGCCCAAACCGAACAACTGTAAGATACGTGGGGACATGTGTACACTCAGCCAGCCACGTAACCACCAACAGGTCCCCAAATATGCCAGAAGCGCCACAACGAGCACCCACCACACCCATGTGTCCGCCATAGCTGCACTAACCGACAAGTAACAGGTAAGTGGCAGGAACACAAAGTGCAGTGGGTGGGACGGTGGACAGCCCAAGTACAACACACACCAGGCCCCTAGTCCCACAGCACAGCAAGGAGGAGCATCCCCCACACCCCACAGCCACGTGTCAGCCACCGCAGTGCACAGCGACAGCCGAAAGGCAGACATCACGGTCCACAGCAATCAGTGTCAGTGGGTGTCCAGCCACCCCCACGACCCACAACACCCCCCACCCCCACAGACCTGCAACATGGAGCACCCCCGCTTAGAGCCATGTGGCATCCAGTACAGTGCACGCACGAACAACTTGCAGGTGGGAAACTGGACAGGGCTGGATTACTGGAGGCATGAGGACCGGAACACGACCAACACATGGGACATGTCACGTAGCAAACGAACACGCAGCACCGCCCACCGTCACGAACAAGTGAACAATGTGCACACGGACATGAACAACAGACTCACACCCCACATGACCCATCACAGACATAGCAACACCCAAGGAGCCACGTCTGCATGCACAAGCCACACTGAATATAGTACCACACGGCAGCCACTGTGCAACTCATCACACACAACCGAAACAACATTGAAGTCCTGTCCATGTAGCCCCTACTGCCTGTCAACCACACACCCCACAACTACGCCTATGTAAGACAAACAACACTAGACGCAACAGAGCGGAACAACATAAATGCACACGAACACCACTGAACCCATCAAACACACAGACACACCATGCACATACAACATACCATCCATCCCATCCGTCAGCCCCAGTCTCATGAAAGGCATGTCATCCGCACAGCTGCCACACATACAGCAGTCACGCTAAGATACATGCCCATGACCAACCATGTGCCAGAAGTCAATTAAGCGCACGCCACACTGTGAGCAACAACACACAACATGGGCCACACCCCCCGAGCACTGCAGTGATGCACATGGCACAGGGCAGCACGCACACCAAGGAGATGGGACAACTGCAATACGTTGGCTGGCACACAACCAACACTCACTCATAACGATGCGTCCAATGCCATGTCCAGTAATCACAACAGACAGCAAATATGCAGGCCATGTCAGGCATGCACACACCTCAGACCATGCACTGTCATGCTGCCACAACACATGTCACGTTCGGCACCCATGGCTCACAGCATGTACCCCAAAAGCATATTCCCTCCCAAATGCGAATCTGGGGCATGGCCCCCATGTTGCCATATGCGTTCCTAAGCGTTCCATTTGAACCCCAAAAGCATATTCCCTCCCAAATGTGAATCTGGGGCATGGCCCCCATGTTGCCATATGCGTTCCTAAGCGTTCCATTTGAACCCCAAAAGCATATTCCCTCCCAAATGCGAATCTGGGGCATGGCCCCCATGTTGCCATATGCGTTCCTAAGCGTTCCATTTGAACCCCAAAAGCATATTCCCTCCCAAATGTGAATCTGGGGCATGGCCCCCATGTTGCCATATGCGTTCCTAAGCGTTCCATTTGAACCCCAAAAGCATATTCCCTCCCAAATGTGAATCTGGGGCATGGCCCCCATGTTGCCATATGCGTTCCTAAGCGTTCCATTTGAACCCCAAAAGCATATTCCCTCCCAAATGCGAATCTGGGGCATGGCCCCCATGTTGCCATATGCGTTCCTAAGCGTTCCATTTGAACCCCAAAAGCATATTCCCTCCCAAATGTGAATCTGGGGCATGGCCCCCATGTTGCCATATGCGTTCCTAAGCGTTCCATTTGAACCCCAAAAGCATATTCCCTCCCAAATGTGAATCTGGGGCATGGCCCCCATGTTGCCATATGCGTTCCTAAGCGTACCATTTGAACCCCAAAAGCAAAGTACAAACCAGACCCAGGATGGGCCAGGAGCCCGCATACACCAGAGTCACAATAAGTAGGGGCACAGCAACACACCCATCGGCATGGCCAATCCGTCCCATGCCACATGTGCACAGCACACAGTCCCATTGCCAAGCACACACAACTACAAATGCTACAGCCACACACACGCCTCCGGGAAACCCATGTACGAGATTGCACGAACTGTTAATGTCAGACGACAAATACATACTTCGCCAGGTGCAACACAATAACAAATCTCATTCTCTCCACAGGTGACGAACTGCTGGATGCTGGGGATGGAGCCAGCAGCCAGCACAGCCAGCCTACAAGCCCCCAACGAGGACACACGGATCTGGAGGATCTGTCCTCCTCTTCGGACACGGACCACCAAGCAGGCCCATCTGGTGTGGCAGGGCCCAGCCGCTCCCCAGGACCCCTCCTACCCACCAACCCATCATCCAGGGCTGCTGAACATTCCCAGCCCCCTGCTGCCACTGTCGTTGCGGCCACACCCACGGTCATTGCGGCCACTACCACTGCCGCAACCGCCACCATCGCCGCACCGACCACCACCGCCGCCACCACCACCACGTCTTCGCTGGCACCAGCCCCAGCGCAGGTGGTGGCCCGGCCGACTGGATCCACCCTGGGAGCCACAGCGAGGACCGTGGTGAGCAATGTGGCTAGTGGGCAGGCCGGTGGCAGCAGGACTGGTAGGAGGAGCAGGGTCAGGGAAACGCCAGCCTCCCCTGGGAGCCATGCCCTGCCTCAAATGGCCAGAGTCCTTGGGGCCTATGAAGAGGCCCAAGGACAATGGGTCAGGTCTGCTTCAGACACGCGTGAGGTGCTGGGGGTGCTGAGGTCCATGGACGCCCGTATGGGCCAACTCGTGGACCTCATGGGCCAGCTGGTGGTGGCGGTGAGGTCACAGCCAGGGACAGCAGCTCCCCTCCGCCACCACCTGCCGGGGCGCAGGGTCGAGCAGCAGTGTCCAGTTCCCCTGCGTCCACAGCCAGTGAGCACACCTCAACCACCAGCATGTCGCAAGCAGGCACCCCCTCGCAAACGTGGAAGGGGCCGTCCGAAGTGGAAGCCGATCTCCCGGGAGGACTTCGCACGCTCCAAACGCAAGTGAGGCAGCCAGCCAGCCTTCCGCCAGCCTTCCTTGACCAGCCACTGCATTGACTTGGACTACGATCCCACTCCACACAGCCATCTGGATGGCATGTGTGTGTTGGACTATGGACATAGAACCAGTGGGTACACCCTGAGCATCACGCAGCCATGACCGACAGCTCATTGTCACTGCACGCACCACTTTTGTCATCACCTTACACACAATCACATGTCACAGTTTGAAATAAATGCACCTCTTACACTAACTGCTGTTTGTTCCCTGTGTTTTATTTGTACGGAATACAACGGCCACCTTGGGCGGTAAGGCACCTGATGCGTGGCATGGCAATGGAATCCGGTGGGCCTGTAGGGACCTAGGGGTGGGAGACAGAACAGGAGCACATTCAATGAGTGTGTCACACACCCATCACACAGTACATGTCAACAACTACAAGCAATGTACACACATCGCACAGAGCAATAGGGCACAATGCCACAGCCACCAACAGTGGCATACTACCCCTGGCCATGGAGCGTTGACACACAGCACGCAGTGAACAAGCGGCCACCCTGACACAGCACACACACACCTGCACAGATACAGCCACATCAGCCGTCGTACATGGACACTCACCGTCAAGTGAAGTAGCGGGCGATGAGCTGCTGCCGCACATTACCAGCTTCCTCCTCTCCGCTGTCCTCCTCACTCGAGCTGTCCTGGTCTGCGGGCTGGGGCCCTGGTTGATCTCCGTCATCCACGATGAGGGGGATCTGCTTCCGAATGGCCAGATTGTGCAGCATGCAGCACGCCACCACTATCCAGCACACCTTCTGTGGGGAGTACGCCAGCGCACCCCGGTGCGGTCCAGGCACCTGAACCTGGACTTGAGGAGGCCAAAGGTACGCTCGACCACACGTCTGGTCCTCCCATGTGCCTCATTGTAGCGATCGTCTGCTGGGGTGCGAGGATTCCTCAATGGACTGAGCAGCCATGCCCCATTCGGGTACGCAGAGTCACCTGGGTGTGAGGGACACAGAGAACCGTTGCTATTCCAACTGGACAGGGGACAGCATCGCACAACCAGCACGCTACACCACTCCACATACTCACCGACAATACAGCCACGATCCTGTTGCATATTGGACATCAGTCGTGGCAAGATGCTGTTGCGCATTATGTGTGCGTCATGGGCCGAGCCTGGGAACTTTGCACACACGTGGGTGATCACCATGTCCGCAAGGCACACCACTTGCACATTCAGGGAGTGCGTGTGCTTCCTGTTGCGGTACAGGTGCTCAGTGGCCTGTGGTGGAACAAGGCCGACATGTGTGCAGTCAATGGCTCCAACGACGTGTGGGATTCTGCCAAGGGCATAGAATGCACCCTTCACTGCCGCCAATTCACGAGCCCTGGGGAAGCGGATGTACCTGTTTCGGTACAGCATCATGGCTGCCAGTACATCCCTCAGCACCTTGCTGAACATGGGCTGGGACATCCCTCCTCCAATGCCCACTGTGTGCTGGAATGACCCAGTGGCGAAGAAATGCATGGCGGCCATCACCTTAGCCGTGGGGATGACAGCAGTCGGATACACCCTGCGGGGACGGAGATGGGGTTCTAACATGGCACACAGTCGATGCAGGGTTGGCCTGTCCAGCCGAAACTTCCTAATAACCTCTGTATCGTCCATGTCCGCCAGCAATTGGTATGGGCGGTCAATGTTCGGTCTCCGCCTAGGGACAATGGCAGAGGACACATGTCAAAGCAACACAACACATAGCAATTTCGCATACACATCACTGACATGACTGAGCAAGCACATGAGCCACAGCCCAGCTGTCAAGCTGGGACGGCACGGCCACAATACACTTACACAGGTCTCCCAACAATGGCAATGGCTAGTGATACAAACCACTGCCATGTGCACGCACATGGGGATCTAGGCCCCAATGACTTGCGGGCGTGCTGATGGGGACTGACTGCATATCCGTCAAGCGGCAACGCCACGGCAACATGAATGTCTGCTGAGCATGGAACTGCTTCCGCGGCTGGATGAGTATGGCACACGACGACGACGATGTGGGCACAGGCTGAGCGGCCAAAACAAGTGGGACCTGTGGCACGAGGGGATATGAGACAGTAGTAGGTGTCAGCACTGCACCCTATGTACAGCACTGTACGGATCACACCTCCCGAAACATTGACAGGTGTCCACATTGACAGCCCCATGCCAAGACGGCTGTGTGCTTGCAGTCACACGTCACAGGTGAGAGGTTACATTGCACGTGCCAGGTGGCAGACGTACATAGTGGGAGCTGGCATGTGTGTGCATGTGTCTCCTGTTCAGGATCCACCAGATGGGCGCTGACTCTGTACTGACCATTGGACACAGCATGTTCCGTGGAAGGCTTGTGTGTGTGGGATGGTGGCACTGGATGTGCCTCCGTTGGGTGGGGGCCATGCACAGGGCGGGTACGTCGATGATTGCGCATTGTTGGTCACGGTGGGTGCACCAACTAAGATGTGTTGCCCTGTGTTCCATTCCTATGTCCGCATGATGATGGACTGTAGATGTGGGCAGACTACACATTGGTCGATGTGCTGTCTATATGCATGTGCCTTCACACCAGGCACAGCTGCCCCTGCACATGTGACCCCTGCTGGACTCGCTGCTGGGTCTGTGGAGCTGATGCACCTTCTGCGCGTGGGGCGGACAGCTCTCCTCACTTCCCTCATTGCGCATGTCATGACTTTGCCGCAGGTGACATGGATCATGGAGGGCCCACATGTACGCGTGGGTAGGCTACACATGATTGTTCACTGGTCGCCACCCCCAGTCAGTGTTTCGAATGGGAAGGTTGTCGTGCTGGTGGTATGTTCGATGTGGCGGATGGGCGGGCCTAGGTGCGGGCTTACATTCCGGACAAGGGGGTAGTTGGATTGGCGACTAGTTGCAGTACACACGGGACACGTCTCTTCCTTTCCACATCTGGGTCATCCCTTGTACTAACTGACAGTGATACAGTCATCTTCGCCCCAGCCCTCATGTCCTCCCCTCGCTCCCCCAATATGCATGCTCACCTGCGAGGCTAGCGCTTGCACAGGCAGCCCCAAGCTCGCACCAGAGAGGGCAAGGAGTGTATGTGTGGGTCCAGTTGCACGAGTGGGCTGTCTCAGGGTATGATGTGTGGCGGGACGCCGTCCACCTGCGTGGTGCCCCAAATGGAGACCCGGCCTGCATGGACTATGCATCACAGTCTTCGCCTTCCCGGATCCGCCACCTGCGACACCCAGTGGCTGTGGCTGCCCTTGCGGCCAGGCCGCGTCCGTCTGTGGCTGATGGCCCACACATTCACTCTTTGGCCTCTCTGGGGAGGGCTCGGGGGTGGTGGCGCACGCGCTTGCGCTTAGTCGCAATGGCATGTGGCGTGGTTGGTATGATGGGCAATGGATGGGATGGTGCGAGTCACCTCCCGTGACGTCAGTGCTGCTCGTGCTGTGGTGCGTCCCCCTACACTTCCATTTGACTTGTGCCATGCTAGACGTTGAGGTTCTATTGCCTGCGTGATATGACCAGGAGGAGCGCGAGGAGACCTCTCACACACCATGCTCCACTGCCATCCCGTGCCCTGTATCGCCTGTGCGGATTGACTATGTTGGGGTTACACCTGGTCGACTGGGGCTGTGTGTGCCTTGTCAAGGGGCATGGCGGGCGCACAACAGGATCCAGCTTGTCCACAGAGGGTGGGCTGAGGTGCGCCTGGTACCGCTTTGTACGTGTGCCCGGCTGCTGTGCACACACGTGTTCACTCCCCCCGACAGGTGTCCTCTCACAATGCCCAGGGAAGCGGTGGTGTACTGTTCATGACCCCTCCCAACACGGCGTGCTCCAACTTGGCATGTGCGCATCTACCCGTCACACCCACCCACCTGAGCACTGCGTCCATACGACTTCACACGACACATGTGTGTCTTCCACAGTTGTGCTACTCATTTGCGTTGACATCCAATACCAGTGGACTACATGGTCATGTCACGACTGCCGTGTACTTCACATACTCTCATCCTCTCTCATTCGTACTTGTGAAATGAGTCAGCGGAGACAGTTTTGGTTTCAAACATTATATTGAGTCTTCTGTCCTCTGTGATGCAGTATAGTGGACACTACTGGCAGCGGAATACATGTTGAGGATATACTGAGCATGATTGCAAATGGGATAGGGTGTGGGGTTACATGTGATTGGCTGTTGCATGTGGGATGTGGGCTTCAGAGTGACATCTGCTTGGCCAAGGCTGTGCTAATGTACATTTACGTATAGCTGCGGAGCTGCGGACTTTGACACAGACGGTATACATGTAGCCTACCAGACCGCTTGGCATCATGGGCACAGTCCATCTCAGTTCCATGTGACAGGTTTGCTGCGGTTGTTCCTCATGCACGCGTGCATGTGAGATGACATCAGGGCATGTGCTTGCGTGCATGCAGCGGCGTGCCACTTGTTGTTGCACTGTGGTGGTTACTGGACATGTCACAGTCACTGGGGTCATGTTGTTGTTGTATGCACTTGTCGTCCATGCAAAGGTCCTGGTATGGGATTCCCGGGGCGGGGGTGGGAGGGGTGCAGCACCCACAGACTCCAGGCGACCTATTCATGTCCACTGAGCGGTGTGTGTGTCCATGTGCGCTGGATCCATGTCGTGTCCTGGTTGTTCATGCAGTTCCGTCCATGTGGGTGCGATACACAGACCCCATGCCACTGCCTCCCACGATGCATGCGGTGTTCCTGGATGTGATGGGGAACAGTGTGCATGTCCCGGTCATATCCGATGTCATGGCGATGTCGTTGATGGTGTGGTTACAGTTGCCGGTCGTTTGGTATGGCTGTTGTGGTGGTGACTGGCCAGTCCGTGCGGAAGCTAAGCATGGGTGCGGGGTTGGCCATCATAGGTCAATCGGGGAACCTGCGTTGTGGTCCGACGAATTTACAGGTTGTCAGGTATGCGATGCCGTCCAGCAGGGCTTCCATGTCATTGGTGGTGTACATGTTTGCCAGCCAATGTAGCGGATGGTGGCTGTCAAGGTGTTGTTCGTAAGTTGTCCCTTGGAGGACCATGATGGGGCATGCTGGGTGACATTCGATGTAGCTGTTCTCGATGATCCGTCGTGTGGAGGCACAGTGGTCCCATTTCAGTGCGGGTGCGATGTTGGCCACATACGCCATGCCCCCATAGGCAGAGCAGGCCCTGTCGTGTGCGTCCAGAGGGAGGAGTAGTGGTAGCAGGTCCGCCTTCAGACATGCCGGGTTGGAGAGGCATATCTCCACGGGATGCTGGTAGGGACACCTCCGACAGTAGAAGACGGGCATGACGCAGCTGAACAATGTGATGCGGTAAGTCAGTCGGTAACTTACGTTCAGCAGGGACAGGAGATCGCATCCCAATATATGAAACAGGTTGGTTTTGTACAGCTTGAGCTGTTCGGCGTAGTTGGGTAGGTGTGTTGCGGTTGCCATTTCGCAGCGGTGCGTTGTGGTGGCGTGCTCCGGCTGTGTGTGCAGTCTGCAATGTGCATGCTCCGAGGTTGCTGTGAGCTCTGTGTAGTCGTAGGGAGACAGGACTTGTGTACTGTTGGCTTGTTTGGAGGACACGGGCCCTCATCCCACATGCTTCTCAGACAGTTCAAGGTCAGTGATGTGTGACTCCTTCCAATTAACTTGCATGTGGCCGACATGGGGGAGTGTTTTCTTCTTTCTTCCCCGTCCGTTGTGTGCTTCTGTGATATGCGCTATCTGCCCTGTGGTCGGTCTCCTCTGCATGCCTGTGTTGGTCTATTCTTGGACAATGGCTGTATTCACCGGCTTCTGTCGTAGGGCTGTGGTTTCGGAGTTGGAATGGAAGGTCATTCAGTGCTGTCTGCTCTCCCTTGTGTGGGCGGCAGGCTGCCTTTCCGCTCTGCGTTGGGCCTTGTGTGTGAATGTTATTCTTGGGCCACCTGTTGTCGGTCCCCGGGCTCTTTGGTGTTCCGTTTTATATGTCTTGTTCATATGTGCAGGGTGGTATGGGTGTTTCAGTGTGGTACTGGCGTTCCTCTTCCCGAAGGAGCCCTGCTTCTCCTAGTTGGTGTTGCCGCCGCTGTGTGCTACGCCATGTTTGTTACACTGGGGTGTGTCCTGCTGTTGCGTGTCTTCACTGACATGTGTGCGTCGGTTGTGTGGCGTTGGGTGTTGTCCGTGAATTGGGCGTTGGGGACATGTCTGTGGCAGGCCTGTCACGTGTCATGTGCGTTCGGGGTGGGGCTGATGTGTGTGCTGCTTGGTTGTGTCCCTGTGTCTGTGTGCGACGCATGCATGGCGCTGCGGTTGGCCTCTGCGTTGTGCGCATGTGTGGCGGTGTCATCGCCGCTTTGGGGCCGTGACGGGGTGGTTGGTTCCTAGTCCCAGGTGGTGTGTACACATGTGTTACGCGATGTTACGATTTGGCCTGTGTGTCATATGTGGATGCAATGGTGGATGTGTAGTGTACACGCGCTGGTGGGGGGTTGTCCGCTTTTTCCGCCCTTGCACTGTGTGCGCTGTTTGCGTGCACTTGTTGTGTGTGTGCCTACCTGCGTCTCCGCGGTACGTTGCGTCCTTGGTGGTGCATCAGCAGGAGCATGGGGAGGGCCTGCAGTGCTGGATTCATGCTCGGGGGAGCCGCTTCTTCGTTGTCCGTGCTCGGCGTCCGTGTTACCGCTTCGGTTTGTTGTACGGTATCTCTTGGCCGTGGGTGCCGTTTGTTTGCGGTATCGTAATTTATGCGCCGGGCGGGACGTGTTTCGTCGGACGGTGTGTGTCAGTTGGGCTGCGCCGCTACGTGTACGGGCGCACTTTGATGGCGGACGGTGTTGCTGGCTTGCCGGCGGTGTTTGGCCTACTTTTCGCATCGTAATTGGGCGGGCGTGTGGACTGCTGCGTGCCGGCGGTAACTGGTGGTTTTTGCATCCGCCAGCACGGCGGTTGTGCTTCCGCCCGCCATCGTAATGAGCCCCTTAGTTTTTTTAATATTGGATGTCTTCTCCAAAGGAGATTGTGGACACGTTTCAGCCCCAGTTTAATTGAGGCCTCTTCAGAGCTTAGGAAGAACAAAGGGGGTCATTACGATGACTGGCGGATCGCCACCGCCCGTATGGCGGTGGCAATCCACCCGCCATTCCCCTCTGCCCGCATGCCATTTCCCCCCGCCACATTACGATGGCGGGGGGAGCCCGGCGGACGGAAAGACCGTCCGCCGGTTTTCCGCCGGTCAGACAGGTGACCGTGCGGAAAAGGGCAGCAATATGGTGGCGGTGTCTGCAAGACACCGCCATCCATATTAGGATGGATGCGGAGAGCAGCCTTTCCATGGCGGCAATGCCGTCATGGAAAGGCATACGGTCTTCGCGATTGGGGGCCCGTTGCAGGCCCCCAGAGTGTTGGGGGGGTGGGGGGTGCACATGGGGGGTACCTATGGTACCCCCCTGCATTGGCATGGACAAGGTGGCAGGCACCGCGCGGTGCCTGTCACCTTGTGCATGCTAATGCACGACGTGCATTCCCAGCATTGTGGCGGGCGGTGCTGTGAACACCGCCCGCCACAATGTTGGGAATAGGGGATGCCACCGCCACCGTGGCGGTGCCATCCTAATACTCGTGGCGGGACCGCCGCTCCTATGGCGGATGGTCCCATTCACCGCTACGGTGGCGGGCGGACTTTGTCCGCCCGTCATCGTAATGTGCCCCAAAGTACCTATTGATCAAATGATATATACAATATAAAATCACTGTCGGTGCTTTACATACACCCCACCTTGTGAAGAACGAGGTATGTATACCTTTATGTGTACTCCATGATGAGCCAAAATAAAAATTTAAATTATACGTCACCTGAAATATCTCATGCCACTTATACCGCCTAGGACAGAAATCGACCATGGGGGCTATAGAGTACACCCCTTTGAGTGTGCCAACACTGGAGGAGCAACTTGTTGTCCATAGTGCCCATCAAACCTTTGAATCCTGTTATGCACAACCATGCTAATCCATGCGTGAACACTAGTGCATGAAACAATCACAATTATAATTAAAGGTGAAAAAGTGACACAACGAGTACCTTATATCCCCACAGTGTGCACACCATGTGTGGATATAAATAGTCACCTTAGCAACCGGATAGCTGCTTATGCTAGTGGTGCTTCTCTCATACTGGTTGAACCATAGGGCTTTGCCTCGAATACAGTAAAGTGAAGCATTATATCTCTTTACATAAAATCACCCTAAAAACAACTTGCCAAGCAGAAACAAACAGACAGGCAAAGGACATGCGGTGCTGAACTCACGTGTGTGACCACTCCAAGATTTTAAATGGGGAGCTGTAAAGGAGAATAATCAGACTGTCATGGGTCTGGCAGCACACATGGGTGCTTCGCATAACCTTTGTACGCGTACAAGTGCTGGCTGCTTAATGACTTACGCGTGTGCAGGAAAATGGCGAAATCCTTTGTCCGCTTGCGGAGCCAGTCCGCGCGTGGACGGCTGTGACGACAGTCAATGTGTTCTCGTCTGTACTTTCAAGCAGACCGCGTGCGGGTCCTTGTCAGCTGATCTACGGATTGCCGACATTCGGACCGCCTTACTAAGGTTGCCCGTGCCGTGCAGGTCACCTGCTTGGGTCATAAAAAGCTGTCGCCCATTTTGAAATGTCCTCGCTGGAGGAGGCTGTATCTCTCTAACGGCATACCAGTGACCATAGTTTCCTGTTTAAAATATGCAGAAAAAGATGGGATGTGTAGTGGCAATCAGTGGCATGGAGGTGACTAAATATAGCTATTAATATTGTTAAAATGCGCACCCACAGGAGAAGCACCAGCTTGATTACTCCTTGTTGAAGCAAAACAAACACATTGCCAATTGCTCATGTACATAGATCACAAGGAGTATAAGATGTATGACAACTTTATACACATCAACATGCGAGTACATTGACAAAAAGAGATATATGCTGTTTATAGATTACATAGTCCAAATGCAAACATCGCATTAATCCAAATGATATCATGCCTTCATATTAATGACCACATCTCATCCGGATCATTTAGCCCATGTGAGGTAAAAGGCAGTGAAAACTGCAAAATGTCTCCCTAGCCATGGAAGATAACTCACATGGTGAAGGCGGCATTGTTTTTTTATTTTCTAAAACAAAATTCCGCTTTGGGATTTTGTTTTTGAAAATAAAAGAATATGTAACTTTGCTGTATGGTTCCGTCATGTTTGGTCGAGTCGTACAGGAAAGTTGCAGAACATTAGCAGGAACCGCTGTCAGTGGTTAAAATGTCCGCCAGCCCGACTGCCATTTCTAAATTTGGTTGTTGGGACCTTCACCAAAGTGATGGAGTAAATTAGAGGATGGTCCGACATCTAAATATTAAATAGGACCCTTAGATATGCTGAGGTAATTGATCCAGTGCGAGGCCAAA
>CAWUFW010025384.1:0-45716 GCA_963921515.1 Calotriton arnoldi
TGATACAAGCACACTCATCCATACAGTCACTCTCACAATCACACACTCTCGCTTATAGCTATTTATATACTCCAACACACATATATACTGCCTTTCACATATGTAGTTACTCACACATGTACCACTGGGACATACATTCACTCACTAACACACTCTTACACACACTTACCCACCCATACAGTCTATCACAGATGCACTCTTGAAACCATCCACCCAGTGAATCACCCACTCACACATCTATGCACAGAGTCGCACACACCCCACCCACACAAACACTCAGGCACCCACTTACACAGCAACAGACAGACGGATACAGACATTCACCCAGTTTAGTCACTAACCCATGCATTCAGTAAGATACGTTTAATCACTCACTTATAGAGTTAGTCACACACCTACTAAATCATCCATACAGACACTTATATACCCACTCATTCTTCAATATGCCTTTCCCTATATATATTTAAAATATTTAAACTTTACAGAAACACACAGTCACTGGATGATGTAATCAGTGATGTCATTTGAGATGTCATCAGTGATGTCATCAGTGATGTCACTGACCATGTCATGAGTGATGTAATATGTGACGTCATCAGCAGTGCATTGCGGGGGCGCGAGTTACAGTTAGCTGAACTAACTATAACGGGGGAATTTCACGGGTTTTGTACGAGTGCAATGTCCAACTAACTATAACTGTCCCTAAAACCTATGGTTTTTTCAGTGAATATATATATGTATGTATATATATATTTTCTAGACAATGTGATCCCCAGTTTGATGCGCTCACGGTTGAGTATTGCTAAATAAACTCATCTTGAAATTCTACTCTGGAGTGCCACGTCAATTGCATAGAGAATATATATATATATATATATAAATTCACTGAAAAACCATAGGTTTCAGGCACGTTATATTTAGAAATTAGCATTTAAAAACCTTAGAAATTCACTGAAAAAACCATAAGGTTTTAGGGACAGTTATAGTTAGTTGGACATTGCACTCGTACAAAACCCGTGAAATTCCCCCGTTATAGTTAGTTCAGGTAACTATAACTCGCGCCCCGCAATGCACTGCTGATGACGTCACATATTACATCACTCATGACATGGTCAGTGACATCACTGATGACATCACTGATGACATCTCAAATGACATCACTGATGACATCACTGATGACATCATCCAGTGACTGTGTGTTTCTGTAAAGTTTAAATATGTTTAATATATATAGGGAAAGGCGTATTGAAGAATGAGTGGGTGTAGAAGCGCCTGAATGGATGATTTAGTAGGTGCGTGACTGAGTCTATAAGTGAGTGATTAAACGTATCTTACTGGATGCATGGGTGAGTGACTAAACTGTGTGAATGTCTGTATCCGTCTGTCTGTTGTTGTGTAAGCAACTGCATGGGTTTCTGATTAGCTAAATGAGTGTCTATATGGGTTATGGATTGGTTCTCTGAGTATCTGTATGGGTGCCTCAGTGTTTGTGTGGGTGGGGTGTGTGTGACTCTGTGCATAGATGTGTGAGTGGGTGATTCACTGGGTGCATGGTTTCAAGAGTGCGTCTGTGATGGACTGTATGGGTGGGTGAGTGTGTGTATGGGTGTGTTAGTGATTGAATGTATATCTCAGTGGTACTTGTGTGAGTAACTACATATGTGAAAGGCAGTATATATGTTGGTTGGAGTATATAAATGGCTATAAGTGAGAGTGTGTGATTGTGAGAGTGGCTATATGGATGAGTGTGTTCTTGCATCAGTGATTGCATAGGAGCGTAAGAATGTGCTAGTATTTTTATGAGTAAGTGAGCTGGTGTGTATAACTGTATAGGTGAGTAAATTGGAGTGTGATTAATTATTTGCATGACTGACTAGGTGTGTGAGTACCTCTATGGATGAGTTGCGTTGTGTGAGTGTTTATATAGGTGTATGAGTGCATATGATAGTCCTGTACTGAGTGACCGTAAGTATGAGTGACTGTACGGGTGAGTGAGTAGATGTGTGTGTGTAGACCTAAGAATCAGTGAGTGGGTATGTACTTATTGGTATTGGAGTGTGTATCGTTTTGAGAATGGCAGTCTGTAATTTAGAGTGGGTGTTTCAAAACTTATATTAGGGTGTGAGAAGATGCATTAAATTCTCACATGGATGATGTCATCAGTGATGTCATCAGTGATGTCATTTGAGATGTCATCAGTGATGTCATCAGTGATGTCACTGACCATGTCATGAGTGATGTAATATGTGACGTCATCAGCAGTGCATTGCGGGGCGCGAGTTATAGTTACCTGAACTAACTATAACGGGGGAATTTCACGGGTTTTGTACGAGTGCAATGTCCAACTAACTATAACTGTCCCTAAAACCTTATGGTTTTTTCAGTGAATTTCTAAGGTTTTTTAAATGCTAATTTCTACCTATAACGTGCCTGAAACCTATGGTTTTTTCAGTGAATTTCAAAGGTTTTTTAAATGCTAATTTCTAACTATAACGTGTCTGAAACCTATGGTTTTTTCAGTGAATTTCAAAGGTTTTTTAAATGCTAATTCCTAACTATAACATGTCTGAAACCTACGGTTTTTTCAGTGAATTTCAAAGGTTTTGTAAATGACAATTTTTAAATGTATTAATTGTTATATTTATTTTTTTCATACTGATTTACTACATTTTTAGAAACAATTTTTTTTACATATTTTATTTTTTAAATTACATTGTAATTACATTATACATTACAAAAAATACTTTCTCAGAATGAATTACTTTAGTTTAAATACTTTGCACATAGGCAATAGACTTTTAAGTACAGTAGTTACAGTTGTTGCAATGGGCAACACATTTTCAAACACAATGCAACATTCAGCTAAATGTGAATTTCTAGTTAAATGCAATTAGTTACTTTATGGATTACTTTTCTAACCACAGGACTGGATCCTAGATTCAGTCCTGGGACATCTCCTGTAAACAGTTGAGTAAAAGCGTTTTGGTTACAGTAGTGATTTTTAAGGAATATTATTGTATTTTAAAAGTTGACACTTAGAAACTTTTTCTCATAGAATCACCAATGTTATCCTATGGAAGGAAATTCACTTAGCAGGTAAAAACTGTTATCGTTACTTTTTCTTACTCAGTGTTGGATCCTGGATCCAGCACTGGTGCATCTCCTGTAAACAGTTGAAAGAATGCGTTTAAGTCATACATGCGATTTTTAAGGAATATTTGTAGTTTGTGAAAATCGACACTTCGAAACTTTTCTGCTGAAAACCAGACAATGGATTCCTATGGAAGGAAATACAAGTTACTGGTAAGTACGGTTAGAATTACTTTTCAGGGTCAGTGCTGGGCTAAAAGATGCAGCACTGGGTTCTCTCCTGATAACAGGTGAGTAAATTGGAATTCGTACTTTGGTTGATTTTAGAGGAATATTATAAAGTTCCAAAACTCCACACTTAGAAGAATTTCCAAGTGAAACCAGTCAATGTTAGCCTATGAAGGAAATTCAAGTTACTGGTAAGTACGGTTAAAATTACTTTTGAGGATCAGTACTGGGCTGAAAGATGCAGCACTGAGGTCTCTCCTGATAACAGGTGAGTAAATCGGAATTCGTATTTCGGCTGATTTTAGAGGAATATTTTAAAGTTCCAAAACTCCACACTTAGAAGAATTTCCAAGTGAAACCAGTCAATGTTAGCCTATGGAAGGAAATTCAAGTTACTGGTAAGTACGGTTAAAATTACTTTTCAGGACCAGTACTGGGCTGAAAGATACAGCACTGAGGTCTCTCCTGATAACAGGTGAGTAAATCGGAATTCGTATTTCGGCTGATTTTAGAGGAATATTTGTATGTTTCAAAAATCAACACTTAGAAACTTTTTCAGCAAAAAGCAGGCAATGATATCCTATGGAAGGAAATTTAAGTTACTGGTAAGTACGGTTAAAATTACTTTTCAGGATTAGTACTGGGCTGAAAGATGCAGCACTGAGGTCTCTCCTGATAACAGGTGAGTAAATCAGAATTCGTAGTTCGGCAGATTTTAGAGGAATATTTGCACAATGGTGAAGGGAGGGGGCGGGGCCTGAGGTGACATCTGTGCAAACGCGCCCTGTGGCGCGTTTTAAGTTGGGGGATTAAGTCCCCTTGAATCATGAGGGTCCCTAGGGGCCAACTAGCCCACCAGGAACCTCCAGTATGCGCCAGGGGGCTGCGTTGCAGAGACGTGTAGAGAGGCCACACCCCTTTTTACACCTCTCTGCAACACAGCTCTGTGGCGCTTTCTGGATGTACCTGTTGGGCTAGTTGGCCCCCAGGGACCCTCAGGATTGAAGGGGATTTAATTCCCCATCTTAAAACGCGCCATGGGGCCTGTTTGCAGACATGTCACCTCAGGCCCCGCCCTCCCTTCACCACTGTGCAAACGCGCCCGTGGCGCATTTTAAGTCGGGGGATTAACTCCCTTGAATCCTGAGGGTCCCTGGGGTGCAACTAGCCCACCAGCTACCTCCATTAAGCGCCACAGAGCTGCGTTGCACAGAGGTGTAAAAAGGGGCGTGGCCTCTGTCCACCTCTGTGCAACGCAGCCCCCTGGCGCATACTGGAGGTTCCTGGTGGGCTAGTTGGCCCCCAGGGACCCCCAGTATTCAAGGGGAATTCGTTCCCCCTCTGCAAACGCGCCAGGGGGCGCGTTTGCAGAGTGCTGTCAAAGAGGGGGCGTGGCCTCCCTCGCGATGCCGTTTTTTAAATTTTTTTAAAATTTTTTTTTAAAGGGGGCTGTGTGGCCCCCCTTTTTAGTAATTTTTTGAGCCCTGGGGACCCCATCCCCCAGGGCCTGTCCCCCTTTTTAAAAAAATAAAATAAAAAAGGACTGGGAAGGGGACCGCGTGGGCCCCCTCCCGTGGCCAATTTCGACCCGGGGACCCCATCCCCCGGGCCATAGCCACCTTTTTTTTTATTTGATGGAGGGGGCTGCCTGGCCCCCTCCTAAGGCCTCCTTAGGCCCCGGGGACCCCATCCCCCGGGGCTGGCCCTATCCTTTGGGGCCCGTGGGGGACCCCAACTCCCCCACGGACCCTGCTGGCTCCCCGCCTCCTGCGGCATTGCTTTTCCACATGAGGAGCTGCTAATATGCAGCTCCCCATGTGGAAAAGCAATTCTGCTTTGAATTTTGGAAGCAAGAGCAGCTTTCCCTGCTCTCGCTTCCAAAATTCAAAGCAGTTTGCAATGACAGGACGGGAGCCGCGAGGCTCCCGTCCTGTCATTGCAAACAGCAGTGTCCCGGGGGTAGGCACCCCGGGACACTGCAGGAGCCGGCCCTGGGGGGTGGCGGTCCCCAGGGCCATCACTGGCTCCAGGAGGGGGCCGCGCGGCCCCCTCCCCACATTTTCAAAGCCCCGGGGAGGTGGTGGTCCCCGGGGCTTGGGGGTCCAAAACGGACCCCCATTTTCAATTTTGTTAGTGCCCCGGGGAGGTGGGGGGGCGTGTGGGGGGGCTCCCCCCACACAGGTTAATTTAATAAATAAAGAAGCCCCGGGGAGGTGGTGGTCCCCGGGGCTGCGGGAGGGCTCAGAGCCCTCCCGCAACTTTTTCTAATAAAGCCCCGGGGGGTGGCGGTCCCCGGGGCTTGGGGGCCCTTAGAGGCCCCCATACATAAAATAAACCCCCCCAGCATGCCCCCGGGACTTGGCCCACCCGGGGGCAAGTACTATCGAGCGCGGGAGACCGCGCTCGATTTTCTTCGGCAGGATCCGCGCTCCCTGAGCGCATCCTGCCGATTTTTTTTTTTAATGCTTTTTTTTGCCCAGGGGGTCTTTGTGGGACCCCCTGAGCAGGCCTAGGGGGTTAGGGTGTTTCTACCCTGCCCCCTTTGTGCGTTTTGCACACTTGTTTCTTTTTTTTTTCTCGGCGGGATCCGCGCACCCTAAGCGCATCCCGCCGATTTAAAAAAAAAAAATGCTTTTTCTGCCCAAGGGGTCCTTGTGGGACCCCTGAGCAGACCTAGGGGTCAGGGTGTTTCTACCCTGCCCCCTTTTGCGCTTTGCGCACTTGTTTCTGTCCCTCGGTTCTACCGAGGGACAAAATGGCTGCCAACACTTCTTGATTTGGAGTGTTGACAGCCAATTAGCATGCAGCTCGTGATCGGGAGGGTACGCGGATCCGACGCGCCCATAGATATATATGTGATTTTAATTGTGAATTTCTCAGGAACTACTGAACGGATTTACACCATTTTAGCAAAAGGCACCAGTCTGAACCAAGGGCTACCTCTTTGCCAAATTTGGGGTAATTCCGTTCAGCAGTTCGGGCTGTAGCTGCGACTAAAGGTTCCTATGGAAAAATGAATGGGGAAAACGCGTTTTGGGACCCCCTTTTTCTCGGCCCCCGCTTGACGTATCACCCCGAGACTTTCAGGGTAGGAGCGGACCGGAGCGCCCCAACAAGTTGGAAGCTTTCGCGAAGATTCGTCAACCGGCGCCAACGTTATTGCAAATAGAATGTCGCGGATTTCCTATGGATAATAGGTCCTAACTATAACTATCTACTGGCGACCGCCAGTAGATATATATATATATATATATATATATATATATATATATATATATATATATATGCAAAAACAGAAGCAGAGAACTCTGGGTAGTTCTCAAGTTTAGGTGGAAAGCAGCTCCAGTAAGAGCACTCTCAACACCAGCGACACTCTAAATTTGCTCACCTCAAATGTCTGCTTTTCTATCAAAGTTTTTAAGCATAGGATTAGCGCAGTGCTATCCACGCCGAGATAGAAAGGGACAAAGTCTTTTGCCATTTTTATATATATATATATTCCCATTCGATGACCTCCCCTTTCCGGTCATGGATGAGGCGCACACTGGGAGATACGTATTTAGTCAGTTTATTTTAGCCGCACAACAAAAAACACCCGACAGACGCGTGTTGGCTACACGCCTTTGTCAATGTCGGTAGGGTCAACACAAATCATCATTTTTAAAGTCAATCATAAACATAGAAAGAGAAAAGCAGTTCATTCAGGCTATGTATGAAAAGTAAAGAGGGGTTAAATGAAGTTCACAGCGCATGACATGATTTTCATAGCGGCCATATTGAAATTATGTTTTCAATGCACACTATCACAATATGTCTATGACATCTACTGTGGTTGCCACATATTGCCATTAGGGTATGAATTCCCTGAGACATGTTTATAAGTATTCTCCTCCTGTGCAATTCAATATATTTCAAACTTAATACAATTTGTTTTTATATTCAATTCATTATGTGTCTTAGTTTCCTTCAATATAGCCCTGTATGGGCAATCTTTCCAAAACAAGAATCGTGTAAGCATGTATGTATCTGCTCGCGGGCGAGGACTGACAACATGGCCGGCTAGACGCATATCTGCGCTGCTCCTGCCCCAACGGCTGAAATCCTGTAAAATCCTCGCGTTATGGTGACCTTCGTAACACGGACTGACAGCGGAACCCCCCCCTGATGCCGAGGGTCCCGGTTGTGTTACGAGACATTGGCCTACAACTGGAGAACGTCACTACGGGCCGCTGGAGACCCGTCAGAATCCTGCTCCCTGAAAATGGCGGCCTCCGTACTGCTTTGAAAGGTGGGGATTGCAGCGCACTGCCCCGGGCTTACTGGCGGGCTTTGGAGGCGCCCGTGAATCTTGGCGAGTCCTGCCGCCATTGCTAGACTGCTGAGAGGCCCCAGGCGGGGGTAAAGGAGGAAAGAGACAGCCGCAAACGGCCCGACCGGCGGGAGTCCAGAGGACGGGGACGAGACTTAGGCGAGGCCGGTGCGGTGCGGCCTGCTTTTACTATGGCTGGAAGTGCCCGGGATTCTGAAATGGCGGCCTCCGTGCTGCCCTGAAAGGTGGAGATCGCCGCGAACTGCCCCGGGCTTACCGGCGGGCTGTGGAGGCGCCCGTGAATCTTGGCGAGTCCCGCCACCATTGCCAGACTGATGAGAGGCCCAGGAGGGGGTAAAGGAGGAAAGAGACAGCCGCGAACGGCCCGACTGGTGAGACTCCGGAGGCCATGGAAGAGATCTTGACGAGGCCGGTGCAGCCTGCTTTTACTATGGCTGGAAGTGCCCGGACGTAGCGCAGGGGATGCCGTGAGGCTTGCGCGATGGATTACACCGACTGTGGCCTGGGACTGAAGCTCCAGATGATGAGGTGAGGAGACCCCCCCCATAACACAAGGAATCCTCCGGTGCTGGCGGGGCCGTGAGGTGCAAGAGTGGGCCTGAAGCACTCGCTCCGCGGATCGGCGGAAGACCGGGCCAACCGCGGTCCGGGGGAGGTGTGTAAAGACTGAACCGAGTGGCGGTGCTGGCTGAGAGGACCGGTGGTGCCAAATAGCTGCCAAATAGCCTGTGCAATATCGTGCAATATCGACGACACTGAGGCCCGGGGCTCCAATTTAGAGGTGAGGTAGTACGCCTGGGGGATCCCCTCTGGACTAATTACGGCATCATTGTTTTCCTGACTAAGGGGACACCAGGAAGCACCCTAAGAAAGCCACGCTGGACATGGGGAGGGACCGACCCCTTAGAGGCGCCCAAACAAATAAAATTATGCAATATACGGTTCCGGGCCCGACTTCGGCGGACCGCCTCAGAACAGACCCTGAGCAGGGGACCCACCAGGGCTCAGCGGCCCGTGACAAGGCCGATATTTTGGAAGCTATTCGTGACTCCAGAGTGGCGCTAGAAACCAAAATGGACGGGATGGCCATGGACATTAACCATTTGCGCCTGGATCTCAGGGAGGTGGCAGATAGGGTTACCACCACAGAAGGGGACCTGAACGCTTTGTAGACTGAGGTCCATCAGCTAAGGGAAATGGTAACAGCCCTCCAAGACCACACGGCCCGGCTGGAAGATAGGGCAGACGATGCTGAAGGGCGGTCAAGGAGGAATAATCTCCGTTTTTTGGGATTTCCAGAAAAGGCGGAAGGGCCGGCGGCAGACCTATTCCTGGAAGATTGGATTGGCGCAACATTCCCGAACCTCAGGCTCTCCAAAATGTTTGCGGTAGAGAGAGCTCATAGATCTTTTGGGCCGCCGCCGAAACCAGGATCCCCGCCCAGAGCCATGATCGCCCGACTGTTCAATTTTAGAGTCCGGGACGCGATCCTGCAATATATTTGCACCAATGGTCCGCCCAGATTTGAAAACCAGGACATCCATATCTACCCAGACTATACGAAAAAGGTGCAGGACCTACGGAATGGCTTCCTGGGTGTAAAACGCCGGCTGCGAAACCTCAACATTAAATACAGCTTAATGTTTCCGGCCAGGCTCCGAGTACAATATGGCGACAAGGTGCACTTCTTTGGTAACCCACCGGAGGCAACTGACTGGATGGACTCGTTGGACTTGGCCGGCCAGGACCAAAACCAGGGCTGGCAGGAACAGAGAAGGCGGAGTGGTCGACAGCGGAACCGGCAAAGTCGAGATGAGGAACAGCGACCGAGGGCACAAGATCTGACAGATGGAGGACGTATCATGGTGGGGACCGGATGGCACTCTCCTTACGGAACTGGAGGCGATCCCAACACAGAACCAGTTCTCTCCACTATGTTTGGTACAGGAAACACAATCGGAGCTGGGGTGTGCCACCAGCCCGGTTGTTGGGGGCTCTGGAAATGCATGAGTGGCGGACTTGGAGCTGAGACTGAGGGGGTCTGGGTCGTAGACACTGTGAGTACCTGCTCTGACCCGAGGGGCACTTGACTTTACTGAGGGACTTGCATGAGAGGGCCCTGGGCCCAGAGACACTGAGGGGGGGAGGGCTGGGAAAGTTTTTGAGGAGGTTACACTATTTCGCCCATATACTTTTTTGACTCGCCGGCTGTAGAGTGCTGAGGCGACCTGGCTAGACCACCAGTCGGGCGGGGCCGCGCAGTGCCAGTCAGTCGGTTGAATCTCAGAGTTTGGAGGGGGTTTCCTGACTTGGGAAAGTAAGTTCATTTATAATTGTTAATTCAAGTTGGGAGGGGTGAATTAGGGGGTGGGTGGAGCTTTGGGGCGGGGTTCTGAGTCCTCAGACCGGGATCGGGTTGTGAGAATGAAGTACTACCGCCTGTGGGTGGGGGAGTTGGGGTTTCAAAATATGGTTTTGTTTGGGCTGCGCCGGGTCTGGTCTTTGTTGCATCATTAGAGGTCGGAGAAGATCGCATCATGGGAGGTCACGCTACAACACTATTGGGGGTCCCCCACACGAAAATCGGGTGCCGCGACACCCACAGCTGCTGACTCATGCCAGGTGACACACAGAGATATAAACTTATAACGTGGAATGTCCGGGGGCTCAATAATAGGGTCAAACGGATCCGGGTGGCAACTTACCTTAGGTGCTATGGGATAAGTATAGCCCTGCTCCAGGAGATGTACCTATGGGGAGACTGTCTTAAATATGTCCAACGCAGATGGCGGGGTCAGTTTTTCGCTACTTCCTACTCCGGGTTTGCCAGGGGAACGCTTATTTGGGTGGCACCGGGAGTTCCCTTTAAGGCTCTACATACTAAACAAGATCCTGAGGGGAGGTTTGTGACGGTCGAGGGGACGCTGGATGGGCGCAGTATATGCTTGGTAAATATTTATGCCCCGAATAGTGATGATGGTGGGTTTTTAAGAAGAGTCTTGGGACAGTTAGATCTGGATCCAGACATGGAATTGATTGTTGCAGGAGATTTTAATTGTGCCCTTGACGGGGAGCTAGACAGACACCCCCCAAAACTGGATGCCAAACCTAAAGTCAGAGAAGCAATGGGCCAGATGCTTCAAAACTATGGCTTATTGGATATATGGCGACACCGCAACCCTGATCGTCGAGTGTACTCGTGTCACACACCTGCTGCCAATACCTATAGTAGACTAGACTACTTCTTTATTCAAAAGATGGCGGCGTAGCAGATAGCGGAGACGCAATATCTGGCCCGCTATTTGTCCGATCACTTCCCGCTATTAATAACATACTCGCAGGGCCGGCCGAGGTCTAAGATACCGCTATGGAGGCTCAATACCGAAGCCTTTGGGGACCCGATTTATAAGGACGCCATATCGAATGGGCTGGATGCCTATTTTGAGGCGAACTGGGGCTCGGCCAGCACCAGGGCGATCGAATGGGACGCAATGAAGGTGGTGATACGGGGGTATGTATGTCCACGGAGGTGGGGGTTAAGAAAGTGGTGGAGTGCGACCTACGCCAGCATGAGGAGCACTTGGCGGCACTGGAGAAGGAGCTTCCCACGAACAGGGAGGGGCCGGCTAAATGGGATGAAATGCGACGGAAGATAGGGGACATATGGGACTCGCTTGGCAAATTTAACAAAAATGCTAGCAGGCGTCGCTGGTATCCAGAAGGGGATAAGGCGGGACGGCTACAGGCGTGCCTGATTCGGGCAGAGACTCAGCCCCACCCGATTCGGGCACTTAAAAATGACCTTGGCCACGTGGTAAATACGCAGAATGAGATCAATAAAGCATTCTGGACCCATTTACTTAGAATATACTCTGAGCCCCAATCCCCTATGGCCCCTGAGGTTGTAGAGGCTTATCTAGCTGAGGTGGAACTGCCTTGCATAGACTCGGAGAGTCAGGAGGCCTTAGTGGCCCCCTTTAGCGGGGAGGAGATACGGGCGGTGATCGCCCACCTGAAGACCGCTAAGTCTCCCGGGATGGATGGCATAGCAGCGGAACTTTATAAAGAATATGGAGGGGTCCTGATGCCTAAACTCCTAGAAATCACGGCAGAGGCCAACGAATGAGGACTGCTCCCTGACTCCATGAGGGAAGCAATGATAGTGATGATCCCCAAACCAGGGAAGGATCCCCTGCTCCCCAGTTCTTATAGACCAATTTCAATGCTGAACGTGGACCTTAAAATCATCAGCCAGGTGTTAGCTAATAGGCTTCTCCCATATCTTCGGCGGCTGGTACACGATGACCAGTCCAGTTTTATACTGGGCAGGAATACGCTGCGGAATATCCGCCGCCTCGCACACGTTATGCAATCATTGGAGGGATGGGCCCAACAGAGCACCTTAGTGTTCCTAGATATCGAACAAGCGTTCGACTCGATCCGATGGGACTATCTATGGCAGGTACTTCTAAAAATGGGACTGGGGGAGGGGTTTGTAAATTGGGTAAAACTGCTCTATGCCCGACCGGTGGCGAGGGTTCGCACGGGACGATACGTGTCGGACACAATACCCATAGCGAGGGGGACACGGCAGGGATGCCCGCTCTCCCCCTTGCTGTTCGCCCTGGCAATGGAGCCATTGGCTTGCCATCTCCGCGGGGTACTCGAGGGACAGGGCATACGGGTGGGGGGTTCGGAGCATGTTGTATCACTGTATGCCATTGACGCGTTGATATACCTGAATCGGCCGACCCAGTCCTTGCCGACCCTGATTGCTGCACTGACGCAGTTTGCTGCCGCCTCTGGGCTTGCCATCAACAAAACGAAATCTCAGCTTTACGCGATTGGATTGGAGAGCAAATGGGAGGGAGCCCAGCGCCCGGAGATGGAACTTCCATGGGTAGAGGACACACTCCGATATTTGGGGATATGGATCGGTAGGAATGAGGCAATTTTTTACCAGCACAACATGGGGAGGATAATCCGGGGCCTTCAGGGTAGTATTCCCTTTTGGAACACACTTAAACTCTCCCTAATGGGGAAGATCGCCTTGATAAAGATGGTGATCCTGCCTCGATGTCTCTACACAATGCAAGGTTCCTTTTTTGAACTCCCGCACAGGGTATTCAGGGAATTGGATGCACTGCTTGTCCTATTATTATGGAATGGGAAGCGATGCCGGGTTAGTCTAGAGGTCATGAAGTGTAGGTGGGGCAAAGGGGGTTTAGAGATTCCAGATTTAGAACTTTATTACTTCGCGTCACAACTACAACATGCTATAGCCTGGTTGGACACGGATCCCTCCTGGGAGAGGTCCCTGCTGGCAGGCACGTACGGGGACCGACAGTTAGGAGCGCTTCTCTGGTGGGCGGGGGGGCAACGGGAACACAGTCCTCCATTGGTGCGACTCGTAGCTGCAATATGGAACCGAGTGGTACGAAGACTAATTCGGGAATGGCCGTTTGCCCCGGAGGCGGACTTCTGGCTAATGCCACCCTTTGCTCAAATCGACCAGATTATGTCAACAGATAAATGGAAAGATGGGGGCTGCCTGATGCTGTCTGACCTCTACCCGGACAATAAATTCATCACTTATCAGGAGGCGGTGACCACCTTTGAGCTGGGATCGGGGCAGTTTTTGCAATATGCTAAAATAGCAGCAACGACGCGGCACTTGTGGCCCTCGTTTCCAGAGGCTCCGGGGCACACCCAAACCCTGGTCACTATGATCACCATGGCTGGGGGGCGGAAGTTTGTTACTCACCTCTACAGGGCGCTGAGGGACAATAAAAAGAATGGCCCCTTAAAAATAGAAGAAAAATGGCAGCAGGTGTGTCCGCAGGAGATCACACCACGGGAATGGGAAAAGATACACGAGAGTGTGCAGAAGGTGTCGGTATGCAACCGCTTCAAACAAATCCAGTATAATATAATACATATGACTTACCTCTCACCCAGGCGGCTTCAGGCCATCGATACCTCCAGGGATCCACACTGCCCTAGATGTCGTAACGCTCAGGCGGATTTTCCACACATGGTGTGGACATGCCCAATGATCCAGACATTCTGGATGGCGGTCCTAGAGGACCTGACCAGGATAACAGGGTGGACAATTGCCCTGGACCCGCGCGCCTGTCTCTTGGGCTTGATTCCTCGGGATCCTAAACGTAAGACAAGTAGGCGGTTCCTGGTTCTGGGCCTTGTTATAGCCAAGCAGCGTATCGCGATCCATTGGTTAACCCAGCAGGGGCCACTATTGGTGAAATGGAGGACAGATCTGAGGGATTGGGCTCTGGCAGAGGAAGGGCACATGCGTAACACCAGGAGAGATAACAAACTTCCCGAGGTGCTAATGGCTTGGGGAGTGATGATTCAAAAGATAGCGGGACAGGCCCCACAACCCACACAAGAAAGCTCAGAGGAGACGCCTTCCACAGGGGGGACGGCCCCAGGTCAAAGGGGAGAGACACAAGGAGACCCAACATGAATAATAAGAAGCATAGACCTCAAGTTATACAGACCCGGCAGGGCGGGGACATTGAGGGGGGGGTTTAGGGAGGGTTGGAAGGGAAGGGAGGGGGGAGTTTAATTATAGTTGAGTTAAGATGAAGCTCATAAAAACGAAGAGAACAATGAAGACGGAGAATCCTCCACCGATGCGACATTAGGCTTAATCGCTGCCATGTATTATTGTTAAAATGTTCACCACCTCGGCTGAGGTAGGCGAGATGTATGATTGTTTCTATACATGGTCTGCTGATTTGGAGGAACAAACTAATAAAGAAATTTAAAAAAAAAATGTATGTATCTGCTCTATTAAGTGTTTTGCATTCCGTTTAATCACGCCCTGGATGGGCAATATTACCAAAACACTTCCATCAGGGAAATACTATGCTACATAGATATACAATCAATGTCCAGGTATACAAGGAGAATTCTTAAAATTATTCCTCCAGTGGCATTCAAATTTCTATTCTTCTTCTAGGCGCAATTTCATGTCCTTACATCGTTAAAGGCTTCTAACCCCTCCAATCTTTAAAATACCAATTTAAGTGCAAACATATTTATATACAATGACCGTTCATGGAATGTGTATCCACAATTCTTCCTCATTGTTGAGGCCTGATGGATTTTTTGTTTGTAATTCGATTATATATCTGGATTCCAACCTTCTGAGTTTCCTAACTCTGTCCCCTCCCCTTTCATCTTTAGGGATCTGATCAATGCAAAAGAACTTCAGGAGATTTTGGTTGGATTTATGCTGTTCTTGGAAATGGCGTGCCACAGGATATGTGACATCCCGATTTTTAATGGCACGCATGTGCTCAAGGACTCGTTTTTTGGTAGGATGAATGGTACTTCCTACGTAATTTAAATCACATGGGCAGGTCAAACAATACACTGTGAAATCAGTGTTACAGTTCATTAATTTGTTAATCTTTCCTTTTGTTGTCCTGCCTGGAATGGAAAATTCCTTTACTTTTTAACTGTTTTTACATGCTTTGCAGCTCATGCAGGGGTAAAATCCTGTTACAATGTCTTTCTTTTTAGGACTTTTCGAGAAATGGCTCCTCACCAATTGGTCTTTCAGAGCCGAACCTCTCCTATATGTTATGAGGGGGTTCTCTGAGATATGCGGCCCTATGATGTTATCTGTTTTTAAAATCCTCCAGTTTTTTCAGAAGATTTGGAAAACTTCAGGAGACTGGGCCGTACACTCCGTTATCATCATTATTTCTCCTTTCTTGTCCTGTTTTTGTTCTAACACTTCCTTGTCTCCCAGCAACACATTCCTCCTTTGTAACTTTTCTGCTTTTCTGTCTGCCTCTTTTAACACCCTCTCTATGTAACCTCGTATTCTTAATCTATCGAATGTGTCAGTCTTAGATTTTAGAAATTCATTCTCTGTGGAACAGTTACGTTTTAGTCTCACTAACTCCCTATAGGGGACCCCACTAATTACGCTTTCAGGATGGAAGCTACCCACGTGTAGAGTGCTGTTTACAGCCGTGGGCTTCCGATACAATGTGGATTGTAGGGTATTGTCCTTAATGTAGACTAATAGGTCTAAGTATGGTACATGTGTATCACTGATACATTCCGTAAATTTCAAATTGCAGTTGTTGTGATTGAGGGCTGCCACATAGATTTGTGCTTCTTCCTGTGACCCCTTCCAAATGATGAAGCCATCTGAAACTGAACTCTGACAAGACGGAGTTCCTCATCCTCGGCTCCACCCCCTCCGCATGGGACGACTCCTGGTGGCCGGCCACGTTGGGAGCTCCTCCGACACCCACCAACCACGCACGCAACCTGGGTTACATCCTGGACTCAACGCTCTCCATGACCCAGCAAGTCAACGCTGTCTCCTCCTCCTGCTTCAACACCCTCCGCATGCTCCGCAAGATCTACAGATGGATCCCCACCGAAACCAGAAGGACGGTCACCCAAGCCCTCGTCAGCAGCAGGCTGGAGTACAGCAACGCCCTCTACGCGGGAACCATGACCAAACTCCAGAAACGACTCCAACGCATACAAAATGCCTCCGCACGCCTCATCCTCAGAACCCCTCACCACAGCCACATCACCGCCCACCTGAGAGACCTGCACTGGGTCCCGGTCAACAAGAGGATCACCTTCAAGCTCCTCACCCATGCCCACAAAGCACTCCACAACGCCGGACCAGCATACCTCAACGAACGACTCACCTTCTACACCCCGAACCGCCAGCTCCGCTCCGCTGACCTTGCCCTCGCCACCATCCCACGCATCCGCCGAACGACCGCCGGCGGCAGATCATTCTCCCACCTCGCCGCCAAGACTTGGAACACCCTCCCCATCCACCTGTGACAGACCCAGGACCTGATGACCTTCAGAAGACTTCTTAAGACCTGGCTGTTCGATCAGTAGCTGCTTCATCCCTCCCCCCTAGAGCCTTGAGACCCTCATGGGTGAGTAGCGCGCTCTATAAATGTGTTGATTGATTGATTGATCTATGTAGCGAGCCCACAACACAATGTTATCCAGCCACTGCTCATTGTTTCCTGCCCAGGCCACGTGCTTCTCCCACCAGCCCACAAATAGATTCGCGTAGCTGGGGGCGAAGCATGTGCCCATAGCAGTCCCCTGCTCTTGGTGGTACAGTTCCCCTGAGAAAAGGAAAATATTGTTCTTAAGGCAAAAAGATATCAATTCTATTAACATCAGGTTGTGTTCATAAAACTTACATTTCTTTTCTGTAAAAAGAACTCAACTGCCCTGAGACCTTTATCATGTTCTATGCTTGTATATAGACTTGTTACGTCTAATGTTATTAGCAACATGTCAGGTTACCATTCGATATTCGCAATGATGCGTAAAAAGTCCTTAGTGTCCTTTATATAGGAGCTCAAGTCTTTGACCAGAGGATTTAAGAAGCAGTCAAAGTAAACAGAGGCATTCTCCAGCAAACTGTTCATTGAAGATACGATTGGTCTTCCTGGTGGATTCTTGGTGCATTTATGCACCTTGGGAAGGTGATAGAATGTTGGTAGTTCCGGTGATTTGCAGTAAATAAATTTAAAATCCACATCTCCTAGTATCCCCTTGCTCCTCCATTTATTCAGAATTCCATGGAACTCGTTGATGCTGGTTTCATACATAGTTCGTGTGACTATTGTATAGCATTCCTTATTTGATAGTTGCCTCCAGGCTTCATTCTGATATGATTTTTTGTCCAATTAGCACCATGCTCCCCCCTTTATCCGAGGGTTTTATAATCAAGTCATCATCATTTTTCAAATCCATGATTGCTCTCCATTGATTTTTAGAAATATTTTCCTTCGTGAGATTGGGACCTTTGGCTTGCAATTTCTTCAGATCACTGATAACAAGATCATGAAAAGTGTCAATTGCATCATGTGCAGTCTGAGGAATAACATGCGATTTGATCTTTAAATTACTGGCTGCTCCTACTTGTGTTACTCCTATTTCTTCCAGAATCCCAATCGTATCCGTTTGGCCCAAGATGTTTCCCTCTGTCTCTAGTTCCCGTAGCAATTTCAGGGTCTCAATGCCAGCTCCAGTCAGAATGCTCGTTTCCATGGGGATACCTTCTGTTGTTGTTTTTGGTTTAGCTGGATGTAGGAGGTGCAATTTCATTAATTTTATTTTCCTTATGTATTTGTATAAGTCAATGCGCACATTAGCATATTCAAATTGAGCTGTGGGGCAAAAGGTAAGGCCTAATTCAAGGACTTTTTCTTCCTCTGGTGTTAGTTGTCTTTTAGATAGATTAACAATTGTCTGTTTGTTTGTTACTTCCATTTTCCCCCACGTTTGCTCCGTGTGACCCTCTGTTCCGGTGATGCTGCCCTTTCCTTTCTTTCCCGGGTTCGTAATCTTCTTCATCACGAAGAAATGTGGTTTGTTTCCGATGCTTGATTACATTTTCATAGTCTATTAGGCGTTTTTTCATACGTTGGTGCAATTCCTCTTTGAGTTTGGTATCTTTATCGAGTGCTATTTCTTCTTCAATAGCTTCAATTTCATCCAGTAGTTTTTGTCTATCGCTCCATGCGTACTTTACAAGTATCTTAACCATTCCTATGGTGGAATCATGTGTATATTCTGACCACTCTTGTAATAGTAGTGGATCCGGATTCTCATAAGAGGGGGTTGTATAAATTCGAAGCCCTCTTGGTATTCGGTTGGCGTCCAGATAGTGTTGTAGGGATGTAGCCTTCCACCACTTTCTCGTTTCCTTCTCGTAGATTCTCTCTAGCTTATTGTACAGGGACTTAAGATTATTTGGTCTCGTTTGACTTCCTGTCCCCACTTGCGGGTCAATGTTCGTTTTACGCGCACTTTTGCAAAAAATGCCTTCAGCTGCTTCCTCTCTTTCCCGGTCTGAAAACATAGTCCGTTTCCCTTTTCAAATGCGGCTTCAATATGTATATCTTGCTTCCTCTCCCAACGTGTCTGCCACTTGCGTTGATACAAAAGAAAAGGAAAAAGCTTTGCCTACCATTGGGATTTCTGCCGAGTGCTCCGCGTCCTCCGACTCGTAGCCTCCGGCTATTGCACCAACGTATGAAAAAACGCCGAATAGACTATGAAAATGTAATCAAGCATCGGAAACAAACCAAATTTCTTCGTGATGAAGAAGATTACGAATCCGGAAGAATATTAACATTTGCTAAAAAATTTGATGGCCCTAGGAAGCAACTAAGTCTCCAAAAAACACACAAAGTCTCCTCCAGAGATACATCAGAATCGGAGGTGGAAATATCGGAAGGGGACCAAACCGTGTGGAAAGAAAAGGAAATAACACCAACTTTGTTTCAGGAATACCAACTAATAAGACAAGTGAAGCAGCGACCTGCAGCACGGACCCATCCTCCACAAAAAGAAAGAAGAAACAAAAAACAAGAAGGGGAAAAAAAGGAAAGGGCAGCATCACCGGAACAGAGGGTCACACGGAGAAAACGTGGGGGAAAATGGAAGTAACAAACAAACAGACAATTGTTAATCTATCTAAAAGACAACTAACACCAGAGGAAGAAAAAGTCCTTGAATTAGGCCTTACCTTTTGCCCCACAGCTCAATTTGAATATGCTAACGTGCGCATTGACTTATACAAATACATAAGGAAAAGAAAATTAATGAAATTGCACCTCCTACATCCAGCTAAACCAAAAACAACAACAGAAGGTATCCCCATGGAAACGAGCATTCTGACAGGAGCTGACATTGAGACCCTGAAATGGCTACGGGAACTAGAGACAGAGGGAAACATCTTGGGCCAAACGGATACGATTGGGATTCTGGAAGAAATAGGAGTAACACAAGTAGGAGCAGCCAGTAATTGAAAGATCAAATCGCATGTTATTCCTCAGACTGCACATGATGCAATTGACACTTTTCATGATCTTGTTATCAGTGATCTGAAGAAATTGCAAGCCAAAGGTCCCAATCTCACGAAGGAAAATATTTCTAAAAATCAATGGAGAGCAATCATGGATTTGAAAAATGATGATGACTTGATTATAAAACACTCGGATAAAGGGGGGAACGTGGGGCTAATGGACAGAAAATCGTATCAGAATGAAGCCTGGAGGCAACTATCAAATAAGGAATGCTATACAATATTCACACGAACTATGTATGAAACCAGCATCAACGAGTTCCATGGAATTCTGAATAAATGGAGGAGCAAGGGGATACTAGGAGATGTGCATTTTAAATTTATTTACTGCGAATCACTGGAACTACCAACATTCTATCACCTTCCCAAGGTGCATAAATGCACCAAGAATCCACCAGGAAGACCAATCGTATCTTCAATGAACAGTTTGCTGGAGAATGCCTCTGTTTACATTGACTGCTTCTTAAATCCACTGGTCAAAGACTTCAGCTCCTATATAAAGGACACTAAGGACTTTTTACGCATCATTGCGAATATCAAATGTGAACCTGACATGTTGCTAATAACATTAGACGTAACAAGTCTATATACAAGCATAGAACATAATAAAGGTCTCAGGGCAGTTGAGTTCTTTTTACAGAAAAGAAATGTAAAGTTTTATGAACACAACCTGATGCTAATAGAATTGATATCTTTTTGCTTTAAGAACAATATTTTCCTTTTCTCAGGGGAACTGTACCACCAAGAGCAGGGGACTGCTATGGGCACGTGCTTCACCCCCAGCTATGCAAATCTATTCGTGGGCTGGTGGGAGAAGCACGTGGCCTGGGCAGGAAACAATGAGCAGTGGCTGGATAACATTGTGTTGTGGGCTCACTACATAGATGACCTCTTCATCATTTGGAAGGGGTCACAGGAAGAAGCACAAATCTATGTGGCAGGCCTCAATCACAACAACTGCAATTTGAAATTTACGGAATGTATCAGTGATACACATGTACCATACTTAGACCTATTAGTCTACATTAAGGACAATACCCTACAAACCACATTGTATCAGAAGCCCACGGCTGGAAACAGCACTCTACACGTGGGTTGCTTCCATCCTGAAAGCGTAATTAGTGGGGTCCCCTATGGGGAGTTAGTGAGACAAAAACGTAACTGTTCCACAGAGAATGAATTTCTAAAATCTAAGACTGACACATTCGATAGATTAAGAATACAAGGTTACACAGAGAGGGTGTTAAAAGAGGCAGACAGAAAAGCAGAAAAGCTACAAAGAAGGAATTTGTTGCCGGGAGACAAGGAAGTGTTAGAACAAAAACAGGACAAGAAAGGAGAGATAAGGATGATAACGGAGTATACGGCCCAGTCTCCTGAAGTTTTCCAAATCTTCCGAAAAAACTGGAGGATTTTAAAAACAGATAACATCATAGGGCCGCATATCTCAGAGAACCCCCTCATAACATATAGTTGAGGTTCGACTCTGAAGGACCAATTAGTGAGGAGCCATTTCTCGAAAAGCCCTAAAAAGAAAGACATTGTAACAGGATTTTACCCCTGCATGAGCTGCAAAGCATGTAAAAACAGTAAAAAAGTAAAGGAATTTTCCATTCCAGGCAGGACAACAAAAAGAAAGATTAACAAATTAATGAACTGTAACACTGATTTCACAGTGTATTGTTTGACCTGCCCATGTGATTTAAATTACGTAGGAAGTACCATTCATCCTACCAAAAAACAAGTCCTTGAGCACAAGCATGCCATTAAAAATCGGGATGTCACATATCCTGTGGCACGCCATTTCCCAGAACAGCATAAATCCAACCAAAATCTCCTGAAATTCTTCTGCATTGATCAGATCCCTAAAGATGAAAGGGGAGGGGACAGAGTTAGGAAACTCAGAAGGTTGGAATCCAGATATATAATCGAATTACAAACAAAAAATCCATCAGGCCTCAACAATGAGGAAGAATTGTGGATACACATTCCATGAACAGTCCTTGTATATAAATATGTTTGCTCTTAAATTGGTATTTTAAAGATTGGAGGGGTTAGAAGCCTTTAACGATGTAAGGAAATTAAATTGCGCCTAGAGGAAGAATAGAAATTTGAATGCCACTGGAGGAATAATTTTAAGAATTCTCCTTGTATACCTGGACATTGATTGTATATCTATGTAGCATAGTATTTCCCTGATGGAAGTGTTTTGGTAATATTGCCCATCCAGGGCGTGATTGAACGGAACGCAAAACACTTAATAGAGCAGATACATACATGCTTACACGATTCGTGTTTTGGAAAGATTGCCCATTCAGGGGTATATTGAAGGAATCTAAGACACATAATAAATTGAATATAAAAACAAATTGTATTAAGTTTGAAATATATTGAATTGCACAGGAGGAGAATACTTATAAACATGTCTCAGGGAATTCATACCCTAATGGCAATATGTGGCAACCACAGTAGATGTCATAGAAATATTGTGATAGTGTGCATTGAAAACATCATTTCAATATGGCCGCTATGAAAATCATGTCATGCGCTGTGAACTTCATTTAACCCCTCTTTACTTTTCATACATAGCCTGAATGAACTGCTGTCCTCTTTCTATGTTTATGATTGACTTTAAAAATGATGATTTGTGTTGACCCTACCGACATTGACAAAGGCGTGTAGCCGAAACGCGTCTGTCGGGTGTTTTTTGTTGTGCGGCTAAAATAAACTGACTAAATACGTATCTCCCAGTGTGCGCCTCACCCATGACAGGAAAGCGGAGGTCATCGTATGGGAATTTGTTTACGCGTTTCACAAATGCGGAGGACTGCACCCGAGTCGAGAGAGCAGCAGCTGATGAGCGCATTCGAAAAAAAGACAAAAAAAATAAATATGTATATATATACACACACACACATATATAGATATATATAAATGGGTATATATATATATTGAGAGATTGAGAAAGGCTGCTGTGCCAGCCGGAACGCGTCTCTCCTGTCGCTGGGTCGGTGGAGGCCCTATAAAATAAAGAAGCCTTAAACCAGCAGCCTCGTGTGCGTGCTCTCTTCCTTGTGGAGTAGGGGTTGTTTGGATATATATATATATATATATATATATATATATATATATATATATATATATTCACTGAAAAAACCATAGGTTTCAGGGACGTTATAGTTAGTTGGACATTTCACTCGTATAAAACCATAGAAATTCCCCTGTTATAGTTAGTTCAGCTAAGTATAACTCGCGCCCCCGCAATGCACTGCTGATGATGTCACATATTACATCATTCATGACATGGTCAGTGACATCACTGATGACATCACTGATGACATCTCAAATGACATCACTGATAACATCACTGATGACATCATCCACGTGAAAATCTGATGCACCTCCTCACACTCTAATATAACCTTTGATACACCCACTGTAAAATACAGACTACCATTTTCGAAACCATCGACACACCAATACCAGTTACTACATACGCACTCACTGATTCCTAGGTCTACACACACATCCACTCATTTACCCATACAATCACTCATACATACAGTCACTCATCAATACAACACTATCATATGCAGTCATACACCTATACAGACACTCACACACCGCCACTCACCCATGGAGTTACTCACACACCTAGTCAGTCATGCAAAGAATCAATCACACTCCCATTTCCTCAGCTATACAGTTATACACACACCACCTCACTTATTCAAACATATATTAACACATACTTACCCTCTTATACAATCACTGAGACAAGTACACACTCATCCATACAGCCACTCTCACAATCACTGACTCTCACATATAGTCATTTATATACTCCAACTCTCACATACACTGCCTTTTACATATGTAGTTACTTGGACATGTACCACTGAGACATCCAATCTCTCACCAACACACCCATACAGACACTCACCCGCCCATACAGCTGTTTCCACATGCAATCTTGAACCCATACATCCAGTGAATCAACCACTCGCACATCTATGCACAGAGTCACACACCTCCCACCCACCCACACACACACACTCAGTCTCCCATACAAATACTCAGGCAACCAATCAATAACCCATATAGACACTCATGTAGCTACTGACCAACACATGCAGCAGCTTACACAACAACAGATATACTGATGCACACATTCAGACAGTTTAGTCACTAACGCATGTATTCAGTAAGACACATTTAATCACTCACTTATACAGTCAGTCACACACCTGCTAAATCCTTCATCCAGACACTTATACACCCACTCATTCTTCAATACACCTTGGCATATATATAAAACATATTTAAAATTTACAGAAACACACAGTCACTGGATGATGTCATCAGTGATGTCATTTGAGATGTCATCAGTGATGTCATCAGTGATGTCACTGACCATGTCATGAATGATGTAATATGTGACGTCATCAGGAGTGCATTGCGGGGGCGCGAGTTATACTTAGCTGAACTAACTATAACGGGGGAATTTCTATGGTTTTATACGAGTGAAATGTCCAACTAACTATAACGTCCCTGAAACCTATGGTTTTTTCAGTGAATTTCTAAGGTTTTTAAATGCTAATTTCTAACTATAACGTGCCTGAAACCTATGGTTTTTTCAATGAATTTCAAAGGTTTTTTAAATGCTAATTTCTATCTATAACATAGCAGTCGCGTTTGCAGAGTGGTGGAGAAAGGTGAGCGTGGCCTTCAAACACCTTTTAGCAATCCCACTGTGTGGGATTTAGCGGACGTAACAGGAGGAATAGTTAGCCCCCAACGTCAACCTTGGTGGCCAACTACCCCTTTTATTACCTCCAGTAAATCCCACACAGCAGAATTGCTAACTTGTTATATCAGGCCCCACCCCCTCCCTGCAGCACTCTGCAAACGCGCCCGCTGGTGCGTTCTACGTTGGGGGATTAAGTCCCCTCTAATCCTGAGGGTCCCTTGTGGCCAACTAGCGCACCATGTACCTTCAATTTGCGCCACAGAGCTGCGTTGCAGAGAGTTGGTCTGAGGCCACGCCCCTTTTTACACCTCTCTGCAACGCAGCTCTGTGGTGCAAACTGAAGGTACCTGGTGGGCTAGTTGGCCCCCAGGGACCCTCAGGATTGAAGGGGGCTTAATCCCCCAAGTTACTACGCGCCAGGGGGCTCATTTGCATACTTGCCATATCAGGCCCCGCCCCCTCCCTGCACCACTGTGCAAACGCGCCCCCTGTCGCGTTGTAAGTTGGGGAATGAATTCCCCTTCAATCCTGAGGGTCCCTGGGGGCCAACTAGCCCACCATGTACCTTCAATTTGCGCCACAGAGCTGCGTTGCAGAGAAGTGGTCTGAGGCCCGCCCCTTTTTACACCTCTCTGCAACGCAGCTCTGTGGCGCAAACTGAAGGTACCTGGTGGGCTAGTTGGCCCCCAGGGACCCTCAGGATTCAAGGGGACTTAATCCCCCAAGTTACAACGCGCCAGGGGGCCCATTTGCACACTTGCCATATCAGGCCCCGCCCACTCCCTGCACCACTGTGCACGCGGCCCTCTTCCCGTTCAGATTTTTAATTGTTTTTAAAAAAAGGGGTCAGGCCCTGGTGGATGGGGTCCCCAGGGCCCAAAAAAAGAAAAAAGAAGGGGGGCCACACAGCCCCCCTTCTAAAAAAAAAGAAATTAAAAAAAAGACAGGCATCATGCCAGAGGCCCCGCCCCCTCCCAGCAACACTCTGCAAATGCGCCCTGTGGTGCGTTTTAAGTTGGGGGATTAAGTCCCCTTGAATCCTGAGGGTCCCTGGGGTCCAACTAGCCCACTAGGTACCTCCAGTAAGCGCCATAGAGCTGCGTTGCAGAGAGGTGTTCAAAGGGGCGTGGCCTCTGACCACCTCTCTGCGTAGGCTGCAGGAGCCGGCATTGCTTTTCCACATAGGGTGCTGCTGACATGCAGCTCCCCGTGTGGAAAAGCAATCAGCTTTTGATTTTGGAAGCGAGAGCAGGGAAACCTGCTCTCGCTTCCAAAATCCAAAGCAAGTTTGCTATGACAGGGCGGGAGCCGCATGGCTCCCACCCTGCCATAGCAAACAGCAGTGTCCCGGGGGTGGGCACCCCGGGACACTGCAGGAGCCGGCCCTGGGGGGTGGCGGTCCCCAGGGCCATCAAGGGCTCCAGGAGGGGGGCCGCACGGCCCCCCTCCCAATGTGATTGAAGCCCCGGGGAGGTGGTGGTCCCCGGGGCTCGGGGGTCCATTACAGACCCCCGCATTTGCATTTTAGTGCCCCAGGGAGGTGGCAGTCCCCGGCGCGTGTGGGGGGGCTCAAGCCCCCCCACACGTTTAAAAAAAAAAAAGCCCCGGGGGTGGCGGTCCCCGGGGCTTGGGGGGCCTTGGAGGCCCCCCCACACATTAAAAATGAAGCCCCGGGGGGTGGCGGTCCCCGGGGCTGCGGGAGGGCCGAGTGCCCTCCCGCACATAATTTTAAGCAAGCCCCGGGGGGTGGCGGTCCCCGGGGCTGCGGGAGGGCCAAGTGCCCTCCCACACATAATATTAACCAAGCCCCAGGGGTGGCGGTCCCGGGGCTGCAGGAGCCCCTGCGGGCCCCCGCATATATTTGTTGGAAATGCCCCCGGGACCTGGCCCACCCGGGGGCCTCAATTAAATGAAGCAACGGAGCCCGCGCTTCATTTTTAAAAAAAAATTTCAGCGAGATTCGCAACCCCAGCGCGAATTTTGCCGAAATAAAAAAAAAAAAATGCTTTTTTGGGCCCTGGGGGTCCTTGTGGGACCCCCTGAGCAGGCCTGGGGGGTCAGGGTGTTTCTACCCTGCCCCCTTTTCTTGTTTTTCGCGTTTGTTTCACTGTTTTCTTGTGACTCGGTTCTACTGAGTCACAAGATGGCTGCCAACACTTCCTGGTTTGGAGTGTTGACAACCAATTAGAATAAAGCTCGTGGTCGGGAGGGTCCGCGGATCCACCGCGCCTCTAGATATCGATATTTTTATTTTTTGAATTTCTCAGCAACTACTGAACGGATTTACACCATTTTTAAAAAGGTCGCTTTCTGAACCAAGCACTCCCTTTTTGGAAAATTTGGTGTAATTCCATTCAGCAGTTAGGGCTGTAGCCTTGGCTAAAGTTTCCTATGGGAAATTGATTTTTTTACTCTTATTTTTTGAATTTCTCAGCAACTACTGAACGGATTAACACCATTTAAAAAAAAGATTGCTTTCTGAACCAAGCGCTACCTTTTTGCAAAATTTGGTGTAATTCCGTTCAGCAGTTCGGGCTGTAGCCCTGGCTAAAATTTCCTATGGAAATTAACATGGAGAAAACACTTTTTGGGACCCCCCTTTTTTCTCAGCCCCCACTTGACAAATCACCCCTAAACTTTCAGGATAGGAGCTGACCTGGATGAAACATTTTTTTGGAGAATTTCGCGAAGTTATTGGCAAAACAAAAAACGCATTTCCTATGGAAACTAGGTTCTAACTATAACTACCTACTGGCGACCGCCAGTAGGTAATATATATATATATATATATATATATATATATATATATATATATATATATATATATATATATATATATTATCTACTGGCGGTCGCCAGTAGATAGTTATAGTTAGGACCTATTATCCATAGGAAATCCGCGACATTCTATTTGCAATAACGTTGGCGCCGGTTGACGAATCTTCGCGAAAGCTTCCAACTTGTTGGGGCGCTCCGGTCCGCTCCTACCCTGAAAGTCTCGGGGTGATACGTCAAGCGGGGGCCGAGAAAAAGGGGGGTCCCAAAACGCGTTTTCCCCATTCATTTTTCCATAGGAACCTTTAGTCGCAGCTACAGCCCGAACTGCTGAACGGAATTACCCCAAATTTGGCAAAGAGGTAGCCCTTGGTTCAGACTGAGCCCTCCCGCAGCCCCGGGGACCACCACCTCCCCGGGGCTTCTTTATTTATTAAATTAACCTGTGTGGGGGGACTCCAGCCCCCACACGCCCGGAGACCACCACCTCCCCGGGGCACTAACAAAATTGAAAATGGGGGTCCGTTTTGGACCCCCAAGCCCCGGGGACCACCACCTCCCCGGGGCTTTGAAAATGTGGGGAGGGGGGCCGCGCGGCCCCCCTCCAGAGCCAGTGATGGCCCTGGGGACCGCCACCCCCCAGGGCCGGCTCCTGCAGTGTCCCGGGGTGCCTACCCCCGGGACACTGCTGTTTGCAATGACAGGACGGGAGCCTCGCGGCTCCCGTCCTGTCATTACAAACTGCTTTGAATTTTGGAAGCGAGAGCAGGGAAAGCTGCTCTTGCTTCCAAAATTCAAGCAGAATTAGCTTTTCCACATGGGGAGCTGCATATTAGCAGCTCCCCATGTGGAAAAGCAATGCCGCAGGAGGCGGGGAGCCAGCAGGGTCCGTGGGGGAGTTGGGGTCCCCCCACGGACCCCAAAAGGATAGGGGCCAGCCCCGGGGGATGGGGTCCCGGGGCCTAAGGAGGCCTTAGGAGGGGGCCAGGCAGCCCCCTCCATCAAATAAAAAAAAAAGGTGGCTATGGCCCGGGGGATGGGGTCCCCGGGTCGAAATTGGCCACGGGAGGGGGCCCACGCGGTCCCCTTCCCAGTCCTTTTTTATTTTATTTTTTTTAAAAAGGGGGACAGGCCCTGGGGGATGGGGTCCCCAGGGCTCAAAAAATTACTAAAAAGGGGGGCCACACAGCCCCCTTTAAAAAAAAAAAGGGAGGCCACCCCCCTCTTTGACAGCACTCTGCAAACGCGCCCTGGCGCGTTTGCAGAGGGGGAACGAATTCCCTTGAATACTGGGGGTCCCTGGGGGCCAACTAGCCCACCAGGAACCTCCAGTATGCGCCAGGGGACTGCGTTGCACAGAGGTGGACAGAGGCCACGCCCCTTTTACACCTCTGTGCAACGCAGCTCTGTGGCGCTTAATGGAGGTAGCTGGTGGGCTAGTTGCACCCCAGGGACCCTCAGGATTCAAGGGGAGTTAATCCCCCGACTTAAAATGCGCCACGGGCGCGTTTGCACAGTGGTGAAGGGAGGGCGGGGCCTGAGGTGACATGTGTGCAAACAGGCCCCATGGCGCGTTTTAAGATGGGGAATTAAATCCCCTTCAATCCTGAGGGTCCTTGGGCCAACTAGCCCAACAGGTACATCCAGAAAGCGCCACAGAGCTGCGTTGCAGAGAGGTGCAAAAAGGGGTGTGGCCTCTCTACACGTCTCTGCAACGCAGCCCCCTGGCGCTTACTGGAGGTTCCTGGTGGCTAGCTGGCCCCTAGGGACCCTCATGATTCAAGGGGACTTAATCCCCCAACTTAAAACGCGCCACAGGGCGCGTTTGCACAGATGTCCCCTCAGGCCCCGCCCCTCCCTTCACCATTGTGCAAATATTCCTCTAAAATCTGCCGAACTACGAATTCTGATTTACTCACCTGTTATCAGGAGAGACCTCAGTGCTGCATCTTTCAGCCCAGTACTAATCCTGAAAAGTAATTTTAACCGTACTTACCAGTAACTTAAATTTCCTTCCATAGGATATCATTGCCTGCTTTTTGCTGAAAAAGTTTCTAAGTGTTGATTTTTGAAACATACAAATATTCCTCTAAAATCAGCCGAAATACGAATTCCGATTTACTCACCTGTTATCAGGAGAGACCTCAGTGCTGTATCTTTCAGCCCAGTACTGGTCCTGAAAAGTAATTTTAACCGTACTTACCAGTAACTTGAATTTCCTTCCATAGGCTAACATTGACTGGTTTCACTTGGAAATTCTTCTAAGTGTGGAGTTTTGGAACTTTAAAATATTCCTCTAAAATCAGCCGAAATACGAATTCCGATTTACTCACCTGTTATCAGGAGAGACCTCAGTGCTGCATCTTTCAGCCCAGTACTGATCCTCAAAAGTAATTTTAACCGTACTTACCAGTAACTTGAATTTCCTTCATAGGCTAACATTGACTGGTTTCACTTGGAAATTCTTCTAAGTGTGGAGTTTTGGAACTTTATAATATTCCTCTAAAATCAACCAAAGTACGAATTCCAATTTACTCACCTGTTATCAGGAGAGAACCCAGTGCTGCATCTTTTAGCCCAGCACTGACCCTGAAAAGTAATTCTAACCGTACTTACCAGTAACTTGTATTTCCTTCCTTAGGAATCCATTGTCTGGTTTTCAGCAGAAAAGTTTCGAAGTGTCGATTTTCACAAACTACAAATATTCCTTAAAAATCGCCTGTATGACTTAAACGCATTCTTTCAACTGTTTACAGGAGATGCACCAGTGCTGGATCCAGGATCCAACACTGAGTAAGAAACAGTAACGATAACAGTTTTTACCTGCTAAGTGAATTTCCTTCCATAGGATAACATTGGTGATTCTATGAGAAAAAGTTTCTAAGTGTCAACTTTTAAAATACAATAATATTCCTTAAAAATCACTACTGTAACCAAAACGCTTTTACTCAACTGTTTACAGGAGATGTCCCAGGACTGAATCTAGGATCCAGTCCTGTGGTTAGAAAAGTAATCCATAAAGTAACTAATTGCATTTAACTAGAAATTCACATTTAGCTGAATGTTGCATTGTGTTTGAAAATGTGTTGCCCATTGCAACAACTGTAACTACTGTACTTAAAAGTCTATTGCCTATGTGCAAAGTATTTAAACTAAAGTAATTCATTCTGAGAAAGTATTTTTTGTAATGTATAATGTAATTACAATGTAATTTAAAAAATAAAATATGTAAAAAAAATTGTTTCTAAAAATGTAGTAAATCAGTATGAAAAAAATAAATATAACAATTAATACATTTAAAAATTGTCATTTACAAAACCTTTGAAATTCACTGAAAAAACCGTAGGTTTCAGACATGTTATAGTTAGGAATTAGCATTTAAAAAACCTTTGAAATTCACTGAAAAAACCATAGGTTTCAGACACGTTATAGTTAGAAATTAGCATTTAAAAAACCTTTGAAATTCACTGAAAAAACCATAGGTTTCAGGCACGTTATAGTTAGAAATTAGCATTTAAAAAAGGTTAGAAATTCACTGAAAAAACCATAAGGTTTTAGGGACAGTTATAGTTAGTTGGACATTGCACTCGTACAAAACCCGTGAAATTCCCCCGTTATAGTTAGTTCAGGTAACTATAACTCGCGCCCCGCAATGCACTGCTGATGACGTCACATATTACATCACTCATGACATGGTCAGTGACATCACTGATGACATCACTGATGACATCTCAAATGACATCACTGATGACATCACTGATGACATCATCCATGTGAGAATTTAATGCATCTTCTCACACCCTAATATAAGTTTTGAAACACCCACTCTAAATTACAGACTGCCATTCTCAAAACGATACACACTCCAATACCAATAAGTACATACCCATTCACTGATTCTTAGGTCTACACACACACATCTACTCACTCACCCGTACAGTCACTCATACTTACGGTCACTCAGTACAGGACTATCATATGCACTCATACACCTATATAAACACTCACACAACGCAACTCATCCATAGAGGTACTCACACACCTAGTCAGTCATGCAAATAATTAATCACACTCCAATTTACTCACCTATACAGTTATACACACCAGCTCACTTACTCATAAAAATACTAGCACATTCTTACGCTCCTATGCAATCACTGATGCAAGAACACACTCATCCATATAGCCACTCTCACAATCACACACTCTCACTTATAGCCATTTATATACTCCAACCAACATATATACTGCCTTTCACATATGTAGTTACTCACACAAGTACCACTGAGATATACATTCAATCACTAACACACCCATACACACACTCACCCACCCATACAGTCCATCACAGACGCACTCTTGAAACCATGCACCCAGTGAATCACCCACTCACACATCTATGCACAGAGTCACACACACCCCACCCACACAAACACTGAGGCACCCATACAGATACTCAGAGAACCAATCCATAACCCATATAGACACTCATTTAGCAGAGTCAGAAACCCATGCAGTTGCTTACACAACAACAGACAGACGGATACAGACATTCACACAGTTTAGTCACTCACCCATGCATCCAGTAAGATACGTTTAATCACTCACTTATAGACTCAGTCACGCACCTACTAAATCATCCATTCAGGCGCTTCTACACCCACTCATTCTTCAATACGCCTTTCCCTATATATATTAAACATATTTAAACTTTACGGAAACACACAGTCACTGGATGATGTCATCAGTGATGTCATTTGAGATGTCATCAGTGATGTCATCAGTGATGTCACTGACCATGTCATGAGTGATGTAATATGTGACGTCATCAGCAGTGCATTGCGGGGCACGAGTTATAGTTACCTGAACTAACTATAACGGGGGAATTTCACGGGTTTTGTACGAGTGCAATGTCCAACTAACTATAACTGTCCCTAAAACCTTATGGTTTTTTCAGTGAATTTCTAAGGTTTTTTAAATGCTAATTTCTAACTATAACGTGCTTGAAACCTATGGTTTTTTCAGTGAATTTATATATATATATATATATATATATATTCTCTATGCAATTGACGTGGCACTCCAGAGTAGAATTTCAAGATGAGTTTATTTAGCAATACTCAACCGTGAGCGCATCAAACTGGGGATCACATTGTCTAGAAAATATATATATACATACATATATATATTCACTGAAAAAACCATAGGTTTTAGGGACAGTTATAGTTAGTTGGACATTGCACTCGTACAAAACCCGTGAAATTCCCCGTTATAGTTAGTTCAGCTAACTATAACTCGCGCCCCGCAATGCATTGCTGATGACGTCACATATTACATCACTCATGACATGGTCAGTAACATCACTGATGACATCACTGATGACATCTCAAATGACATCACTGATTACATCATCCAGTGACTGTGTGTTTCTGTAAAGTTTAAATATTTTTAATATATATAGGGAAAGGCATATTGAAGAATGAGTGGGTATATAAGTGTCTGCATGGATGATTTAGTAGGTGTGTGACTAACTCTATAAGTGAGTGATTAAACGTATCTTACTGAATGCATGGGTTAGTGACTAAACTGGGTGAATGTCTGTATCCGTCTGTCTGTTGCTGTGTAAGTGGGTGCCTGAGTGTTTGTGTGGGTGGGGTGTGTGCGACTCTGTGCATAGATGTGTGAGTGGGTGATTCACTGGGTGGATGGTTTCAAGAGTGCATCTGTGATAGACTGTATGGGTGGGTAAGTGTGTGTAAGAGTGTGTTAGTGAGTGAATGTATGTCCCAGTGGTACATGTGTGAGTAACTACATATGTGAAAGGCAGTATATATGTGTGTTGGAGTATATAAATAGCTATAAGCTAGAGTGTGTGATTGTGAGAGTGACTGTATGGATGAGTGTGTGCTTGTATCAGTGATTGTATAATAGCGTAAGAATGTGCTAGTATTTGTATGAGTAAGTGAGCTGGTGTGTGTATAACTGTATAGGTGAGTAAATGGCAGTGTGTTTAATTATTTGCATGACTGACTAGGTGTGTGAGTACCTCTATGGATGAGTGGCGGTGTTTGAGTGTCTATATAGGAGTATGAGTGCATATGATAGTCCTGTACTGAGTGACCGTAAGTATGAGTGACTGTACGGGTGAGTGAGTGGATGTGTGTGTAGACCTAAGAATCAGTGAGTGGGTATGTAGTTATTGGTGTTGGAGTGTCTATGGTTTTGCGAATGGCAGTCTGTAATTTAGAGTGGGTGTATCAAAGGTTATATTAGGGTGTGAGGAGGTGCATCAGATTATCACGTGGATGATGTCATCAGTGATGTCACTGACCATGTCATGAGTGATGTAATATGTGACGTCATCAGCAGTGCATTATGGGGCGCGAGTTATAGTTAGCTGAACTAACTATAACGGGGGAATTTCACGGGTTTTGTATGAGTGCAATGTCCAACTAACTATAACTGTCCCTAAAACCTATGGTTTTTTCAGTGAATTTGTAAGGTTTTTTAAATGCTAATTTCTAACTATAACGTGTCTGAAACCTATGGTTTTTTCAGTGAATATATATATATATATATGTGTATATAAGAAAACAATTAAAACAATACCCTTTCAGGGTTAGAGCACAGCATAAATTATGCAAAACAAAAAGCAGAGAACACTATGTAGATCCCTAGTTTAGATGGAAAGCAGCTCCTGTATAGAGAACCCTTCAACATCAGCGACACTCTGAGTCTGCTCAACTCAAATTTCTAGCAAATATTTTAAGCTTAGGTTTAGCACAGTGCTAGCCACGCTGAGCTACAAAGGGACAAAGAGTCTGATTTAGAATTTAGCTGACCAAGTTACTCCGTCACAATCTTGATGGATATCCTGTTCGCCATATTAAAAGTGCATTACATTCTATAGCACTTTTAATACGGCAGACGGGATATCCGTCACATTTGTGATGGAGTAGCCCATCCGCCAAACTCCAAATCAGGCCCAAAGTCTTTTGCCATTTCTACAGCAAAATCTTTAAGTATAGGCTTAGCGCAGTGCCATACATGCTGAGCTGCTCTCCACCAAAACGATACAACCACCCAGAGTTCTCTACTTCTTCTTTTTTTGCACACACATATACACATATATATATATATATATATATATATATATATATATATATATATACACGAAAATTCCCGTTTTAAAGAGCTCCTCACTCAAACAGGAAAAAGGGACTCGCACTCCAGGGTGAATGTAATTCAATATTTTTACTGGCAACGCGTTTCGATCAAACGATCTTCTTCACAAGGGCTCTTTAAAACGGGAATTTTCGTGTATTTTAGCCGGGATCCGACACCCGGAACTCGCACCGACCCCGAGTGGAGAGGAGCCGGTATTTGGTCGGAGACTTTCCTCTCTATATATATATATATATATATATATATATATATATATATATATATATATATATATATATATATATATATATATATATATATACAAAAGCAACATGTCCCTTCCATGATCCATGGCCCATAAAGGGTGGTGTGCTATGCCAGCGGGTCATGCCGGACATTCAATTCCTCAGCAAAATCAATGAAGCACACACTCAGGCAAGGATTGCAATCAATCATTCATTTCTGTAACGCGTTTTGACTGTTACACCGTCTTGTTCACACATAGAATCACAAATGAAGCATGATTACATATCCTGTTTCGACATCAAAAACAGACTACACATACAGATATGTGTCACATTGTTGTGCCTGTGGTGGCCATCTTAGAGTGTACATACACATACATAATAAATACTTTGACCAACTTTGGTCTTGAGTATTACACACAAGTAATGTATTACATTGAAATGACGCTAACACGAAGTGCTCTGCAAGATGTAAAGGGCATAACGTGATCAAGAGAAAACTGAAAAGACTAATAGTGTCAAAAAGTGTGTCAGCCATCTTAAAACATGCAAAGTGTCAACCCTTTAGTCGGACACAGCACAAGGGAGTTGATGACAATGACCAGATTCCTTGCATACGTCACAAGGTGATAGTGCTAAGGGGTAGTATATACCACTTTGTATATAGTCTGGGTAGTACATGTAAGACAACAAATAAAATGCAAAGTGAGATTCAGTACTACATGGACTAAACATACAGACAGCTGTTGATTCCTTATGTTCCAGGCAGCCATATTGCGAAAGTAAAAAGCTCAATATCCCCTGTAGTGCAAAGATGAGTAACAAAAATACAAAGGTCACAATCAGACGAAAAAAAATTGTCGAAGACAAATAGTGACAGAGGCAAGTGTCAGCCTTTACCTAGTAAATAAAATAAGGACTGTGTAGTCATGATAACATATTCAGTTTTGTGGTGAGGGTGAAAGGCACCCGAGATCTCTGTACTGCCCACTAGTGGTCCATCTCAGGCAATAATAAATTTCACACTTACTAGATCCAAGAGGAAAGAGTCAGAGATAGAGTGTCCCTAATTTCACACCTTCTGGCCCATAAGAATGATAAACAGTTGTAGTACCAAATGGATTAATAAGAGACATAGATACATGAGAACCAAGTGATACGCCTCAATTGGAACCAGACTAAAAACCAAGTGTATTCACATTCCTCTATCTCTGTATTTGTAATGTCAAAATACACAAGGGGAGGAACGTTTGTCTTCAGAACAGGTGCTCTTTCTACCCAGGAAATGAGATCCCATTAAAGCAATGGCAATCTACAGGGTATGTAAAAGCTTCAAAAATAAGAACCATAACGAATAGAAAAAGCCCATAAACTATAGAGATAAATCTTATATCCACTCAAAAGAAAATAATCATCATCAAGTGTTCAGTAAACATCTGACAAGATAGAAACTCCTTATCTCTACGATGTCGGTCAACCATGGAGGTCTTGAAGAAAAGATTAGGGAACCCAGTGATTCCAAACATGTGGGCCCCTTCCTTTCCTTCTAAAATAACATATAAAAAGATCCATATTAAAATCAAGCATATACATGTTACCTCATGAACAATAGGTAACTCCAGCAAAAATTTAGATACATGTTCTAGAATGAAAAGAATTATGGTTATATATCAGTATAGAGAAAAAAAAAAAGATCATAATACATATTTTCAATTAATCAGCACATCACATAAATTATCTAGCATGCATTTCGTGTTACGCCTCTAAGTGTATTCCCAACTCCTCGTCTTGGTTGTGCCCCCCAGGGCTTTTTGTTTCTAGTTCCAAAATGTATTTGGATTCCTTTTTTCATAGCTTAAGTACCCTATTGCCGCCTCTGGGGTTGCCAAGTACTGGTTCAACAGCAAAGTACCTAAGAAGGGAACTGTTGGATAGGTGGTACTGTTCGAAATGTCTGACTATGGGGTAGTGTACATCCTTGTTGTTTATTGCCCGCATATGCTCCAAAATTCTTTTCTTCACCATGAATGTAGTGCTACCCATGTATCGTAAGTTGCTAAGACATTCAAGAATGTACACTACAAAGTTGGAACTGCAGGTAAGAAATTGTGTAATTTTCCTATTGTTCCTTGGTGTGGTGTATTCTTTTTCATGTAGCTACTGCGACATGTCTTGCAGTAGCCACATGGAAAAAATCCCTGAAGGTTATTTTCTTTGAACTATGTTTCACTGTAATGTCACCGCAAACAAGAATATCACATAGGTTACGGCTCCTTCTGTAGGTGACCCTCGGTCTTTCAAGAAGGGTATGATCAATGATAGGATCACTGGTCAGGATATTCCAGGTTATTCCAGTTCTTTGTCAGGTTTTTATGTATATCCTGTGAGTTGGTATTGTACGTGAGAATAACCCTTGTGTTATTGGAACTATCCTCATGTTCCGTGACTGTTTTATCGGGCGGTGTATGTGATCTCGTTACTTTGCTGGATTTGGTTGCAGCTTTCTTGAGAACTAAGTTGGGGTAACTCGCCTGAGTGTGGGCTTCATTGGTTTTGCTGGGGAATATATATATATACACACACCTTTATGCTATATATATATATATATATATATATATATATATATATATATATATATATATATATATATATATATATATATATATATATATATAATCTACTGGCGGTCGCCAGTAGATAGTTATAGTTAGGACCTATTTTCCATAGGAAATCCGCGACATTCTATTTGAAATAACTCTTGCGTCGGTTGACGAATCTTCGCGAAATTTTCAAACTTTATGGCCCGCTCCGGTCCGCTCCTACCCTGAAAGTCTCAGGGTGATTCGTCAAGCGGGGGCCGAGAAAAAGGGGGGTCCCAAAACGTGTTTTCCCCATTCATTTTCCCATAGGAAACTTTAGACACGGCTACAGCCCGAACTGCTGAACGGAATTACACCAAATTTGGCAAAGAGGTAGTTCTTGGTTCAGAAAGAACCCTTTTTGTTACATGGTGTAAATCCGTTCAGTAGTTGCGGAGAAATTAAAAAATAAGAGTCAAAAAATCAATTTCCCATAGGAAACTTTATGCAAGGCTACAGCCCGAACTGCTGAACGGAATTACACCAAATTTGGCAAAGAGGTAGTTCTTGGTTCAAAAAGAACCCTTTTTGTTAAATGGTGTAAATCCGTTCAGTAGTTGCTGAGAAAATCAAAAGTAAAAACACATATATATCTGGGCGGAGCCTAACCACACATGTCATCGTGAGATCTGATTGGTTGTCAGTACTTCATCCTGGAATTGCTGGCAGCCATCTTGGGACCAATATAAATGCATTGTAGTGAATCGAAGATTTTGAGGGTTACCAAAAGGAGAACTATAAAGGGTGATAACAGACTTTAGTTACATTAGAATTCATTTGTTGATGGTACCATACTAATTTCAGGAATTGTGGTGTGTTCTAAGGTGATTTTACCCTGTGAAAAACCTTCTGCTGGGATATCATGAATCATGTTTGAGAGAAAACTATTTTCACATGCTTGTCTCATACAGTTTTGGAAGGTGCTCCAGAAGCTAAAATGAGAGCATATTTTCTGTAAATTCACATTATCTTTCTCAGTCATGTGAGAATGAAGTCTGACATTCTCAGTAAAACATGTACATCCAACAAGGGCAGAGACTGTCAGTTGATTCCTTTGTGTTCTACTGCAGCTTCCCAGAGTGTTCTAAAGAACAACTAGAGCGCTAACAGTCTTACTTATGACAAAAGTATGGCACACCTGAAGCCATCTTGATTGGAATAAACTGGTAACACTTAAAACATTTAATTTAAAAAGGAACAAAATGATGGGGTTCATCTTGTCATAGAAATTATGGTTAGTGCTGTAGATAGAAAAATTAGGACATGTTTTAAGTGAGATCTCAAATATCTTCCTGTTATATTTCAACAGGAGCAGCCTGTCAGTTGATGCCTTTGTGTTCTACTGCAGCTTCCCAGAGTGTTCTAAAGAACAACTAGAGTGCTAACAGCCTTACTTATGACAAAAGTATGGCACACCTGAAGCCATCTTGATTGGAATAACGTGGTAACACTTAAAACATTTAATTTAAAAAGGAACAAAATAAGGGGGTTCATTTTGCCATAGAAATTATGGTTAGTGCTGCAAAAAGAAAATTTAGTGCATGTTTTAAGCGAGATCTCAAATCCTCTTCTATTTCATTAGAAAATTCTGACATGCAGACTGAAACAATCACTTTCAATACCAGCAGTAGACTTCCAGTTAACTCCTTGGTGAGCAGTAGCTTTACTAGAGTGATCTAATGAACAACTAGAGTAATAACATTCTGAATTTATGGCAAATGTGTGACACATCTGAATGCCTTCTTGATGGAATCAAAGTAAAAACTGAAAGCATTTCCTACTGAGGAGACTGCAGGAAATTAGGAAACTTCATAACAAAGAAGTCTTCCAAGATGGCCACCAGTGAAAAAAGAGCCCAAATGTAGCACAAATATTACCCAGATGTAGCCCACATATAGCCCAATGACAAAAGTGTGCAAAACACTTTTTATTTTTAGTTTATTTGCAGTTTTATGTAGTGCAGACTGGTCAGGTATTGGAGCGTTGCATCTTAAAACATGACCCCCTACACTACAAAAACACCACTGCACTACCCTAAACCCTAAAACACTACCCCAGCACGACCCCCTACACTACACGAGCACCACTGCACTATCCTAAACCCTAAAACACTACCCCCAGCATGACCCCCTACACTACACAAACACCACTGCACTACCCTAAACCCTAAAACACTACCCCAACACCACTGCACTAACCTAAATCCTAAAACACTACCCCCAGCACGACCCCCTACACTACCCAAACACCACTGCACTACCCTAAAACATGACCCCCTACACTACACAAACACCACTGCACTACCCTAAACCCTAAAACACTACCCCCAGCACGACCCCCTACACTACACAAGCACCACTGCACTACCCTAAAACACTACCCCCAGCACGACCCCCTACACTACACAAACACCACTGCACTACCTTAAACCCTAAAACACTACCCCCAGCATGACCCCCTACACTACCCAAACACCACTGCACTAACCTAAATCCTAAAACACTACCCCCAGCACGACCCACTACACTACCCAAATACCACTGCACTACCCTAAAACATGACCCCCTACACTACACAAACACCACTGCACTACCCTAAACCCTAAAACGCTACCCCCAGCACGACCCCCTACACTACACAAGCACCACTGCACTACCCTAAACCCTAAAACACTACCCCCAGCACGACCCCCTACACTGCCCGAACACCACTGCACTGCCCTAAACCCTGAAACAGCAGCCCCTGCATGACCCCATACACTGCCCGAACACCACTGCACTGCCCTAAACCCTGAAACACATACCCTAGCATGACCCCCTACACTGCCCGAACACCACTGCACTGCCCTAAACCCTGAAACACCACCCCTTCGCGACCCCCTACACTGCCCGAACACCACTGCACTGCCCTAAACCCTGAAACACCACCCCCAGCATGACCCCTACACTGCCTGAACACCACTGCACTGCCCTAAACCCTGAAACACTACCCCCAGCAAGACCTCCTACACTGCCCGAACACCACTGCACTGCCCTAAACCCTGAAACATCACCCCCAGCAAGACCCCCTACACTGCCCGAACACCACTGCCCTAAACCCTGAAACACCACCCCCAGCACGACCCCCTACACTGCCCAAACACCACTGCACTGCCCTAAACCCTGAAACACCAGCCCCCGCACGACCCCTACACTGCCCGAACACCACTGCACTGCCCTAAACCCTGAAACACCACCCCCAGAACGACCCCCTACACTGCCCCAACACCACTGCACTGCCCTAAACCCTGAAACACCAGCCCCAGCAAGACCCCCTACACTGCCCGAACACAACTGCACTGCCCTAGACTCTGAAACACCAGCCCCAGCAAGACCCCCTACATTGCCCGAACACCACTGCACTGCCCTAAACCCTGAAACACCAGCCCCAGCATGACCCCTACACTGCCCGAACACCACTGCACTGCCCTAAACCCTGAAACACCAGCCCCAGCACGACCACCTACACTGCCCGAACACCACTGCACTGCCCTAAACCCTGAAACACCAGCCCCAGCACAACCCCCTACACTGCCCGAACACCACTGCACTGCCCTAAACCCTGAAACACCAGCCCCAGCACGACCCCCTACACTGCCCGAACACCACTGTACTGCCCTAAACCCTGAAACACCAGCCCCAGCACGACCCCCTACACTGCCCGAACACCACTGCACTGCCCTAAACCCTGAAACACCACCCCCTGCATGACCCCCTACACTGCCCAAACACCACTGCACTGCCCTAAACCCTGAAACACCACCCCCTGCAGCACCCCCTACACTGCCCGAACACCACTGCACTGCCCTAAACCCTGAAACACCACCCCCTGCACCGCCCCCTACACTGCCCGAACACCACTGCACTGCCCTAAACCCTGAAACACCACCCCCAGCACGGCCCCCTTTACTGCTCGAACACCACTGCACTGCCCCAAACCCTGAAACACCACCCCCAGCACGACCCCCTACACTGCCCGAACACCACTGCCCTAAACCCTGAAACACCACCCCCTGCACGACCCCCTACACTGCCCGAACACCACTGCACTGCCCTAAACCCTGAAACACCACCCCTACACTGCCCGAACACCACTGCACTGCCCTAAACCCTGAAACACCACCCCCAGCACGACCCCCTACACTGCCCGAACACCACTGCACTGCCCTAAACCCTAAAACACCACCCCCAGCATTACCCCCTACACTGCCCAAACACCACTGCACTGCCCTAAACCCTAGAACACTACCCCCAGCACGACCCCCTACACTACCCGAACACCACTGCACTACCCTAAACCCTAAAATACTACCCCCAGCACAACCCCCTACACTACCCGAACACGACTGCACTGCCCTAAACCCTCAAACACTCCCCCCAGCACGACCCCCTACACTACCCGAACACCACTGCACTGCCCTAAACCCTAAAACACTCCCCCCAGCATGACCCCCTACACTACCCGAACACCACTGCACTGCCCTAAACCCTAAAACACTCCCCCAGCACGACCCCCTACACTACCCAAACACCACTGCACTGCCCTAAACCCTAAAACACTACCCCCGCATGACCCCCTACACTACCCAAACACCAATGCACTACCCTAATCCCTAAAACACTACCCCCCGCATGACCCCCTACACTACCCTAAACCCTAAAACACTACCCCCGCACGACTCCCTACACTACCCAAAGACCACTGCACTGCCCTAAACCCTAAAACACGACCTCCTACACTACACAAACACCACTGCACTACCCTAAACCCTAAAACACTACCCCCTACACTACACAAACACCACTGCACTACCCTAAACCCTAAAAACTACCCCCAGCACGAACCACTACACTACCCAAACACCACTGCACTACCCTAAACCCTAAAAACTACCCCCAGCAGTATCCCTACACTACCCAAACACCACTGCACTACCCTAAACCCTAAAACACTACCCCCAGCAGTACCCCCTACACTACCCAAACACCACTGCACTACCCTAAATCACTACCCCCAGCACGACCCCCTACACTACCCAAACACCACTGCACTACCCTAAACCCTAAAACACTACCCCCAGCATGACCCCCTACACTACCCAAACACCACTGCACTACCCTAAACCCTAAAACACTCCCCCAGCACGACTCCCTACACTACCCAAACACCACTGCACTATCCTAAACCCTAAATCTACCCCCAGCATGACCCCCTACACTACACAAACACCACTGCACTACCCTAAACCCTAAAACACTACCCCCAGCACGACCCTCTTCACTACCTAAACACAACTGCACAATTTGTTACAGGCGTTGCAACGCAGGCCTGTGGTGCTTACTGGAAGTACCTAGTGGGCTAGTTGGGCCCCAGGGACCCTCAGGATTCAAGGTGACCTAATCCCCCAACTTAAAACGCACCACGGGGCGCGTTTGCACAGTGGTGAAGGGAGGGGGCGGGGCCTCAGGTGACATGTGCGCAAACACGCACTGTGGTGCGTTTTAAGTTGGGGAATTAATTCCCTTTGAATCCTGAGGGACCCTGGGGGCCAACTAGCCCACCAGGTACCTTCAGTAAGCACAACAGAGTTGCGTTGCAGAGAGGTGAAAAAAGGTGCGTGGCCTCGGAACGCCTCTCTGCAACTCAGCTCTGTGGTCCTAACTGTAGGTACCTGGGGGGCTAGTTGGGCCCCAGGGACCCTCAGAATTCAAGGGGACTTAATCCCGCAACTTAAAACGTGCCACGGGGTGCGTTTGCACACATGTCACCTCAGGCCCCCCTCCCTTCACCACTGTGCAAACGCGCCCTGTAGCGCGTTTTAAGAGGTAGTTTTAATCCCCTGCCCTATTATGTACTAGGGACTTGCAGAGGAGGTCATGCTAATCACAGGGGTACCCCAACGCATAGTATTCCCTAGTGTATGTAGGTGTTTTCACTGTATTCTAAGTGTCTTTTAGCATAGCACTGGCTCTGGTTAGTCAGTCAGTTACCACCAGTACCCGTCTGAAAAAGTTGTGGGCACAGGATGATTTTGCAACAAGGCCTCTTTCTGCTCCTCTGTTGGTTCTTTCTGCACATCTTTTGCTTCTTTCTGTGCGTTTTTTCTTCTTTCTTCACATGTCCTACCTCTGTGGGCATAGTTAGAAACTAGCATTTAAAAAAACCTTTGAAATTCACTTAAAAAATCATAGGTTTCAGACACGTTATAGTTTGAAATTAGCATTTAAAAACCTTTGAAATTCACTGAAAAAACCATAGGTTTCAGACACGTTATAGTTAGAAATTAGCATTTAAAAACCTTTGAAATTCACTGAAAAAACCATAGGTTTTAGGGACAGTTATAGTTAGTTGGACATTTCACTCGTACAAAACCATAGAAATTCCCCGTTATAGTTAGTTCAGCTAACTATAACTCGCGCCCGCAATGCACTGCTGATGACGTCACATATTACATCACTCATGACATGGTCAGTGACATCACTGATGACATCACTGATGACATCTCAAATGACATCACTGATGACGTCATCCATGTGATAATTTCATGCATCTTCTCACACCCTAATATAACTTTTGATACACCCACTCTAAATTACAGACTGCCATTCTCAAAACCATAGACACTCCAACACCAAAAACTACATACCCACTCACTGATTCTTAGGTCTACACACACATCCACTCACTCACCCGTACAGTCACTCATACTTAGTCACTCAGTACAGGACTATCATATGCACTCATACACCTATATAAACACTCACACACCGCCACTCATCCATAGAGGTACTCACACACCTAGTCAGTCATGCAAAAAACTTAATCACACACCCATTTACTCACCTATACAGTTATACACACACCAGCTCACTTACTCATACAAATACTAGCACATTCTTACGCTCTTATACAATCACTGATACAAGTACACACTCATCCATACAGCCACTCTACAATCACACACTCTCACTTATAGCCATTTATATACTCCAACACACATATATACTGCCTTTCACATATGTAGTTACTCACACATGTACCACTGAGATATACATTCAATCACTAACACACCCATACACACACTCACCCACCCATACAGTCCATCACAGATGCACTCTTGAAACCATGCACCCAGTGAATCACCAACTCACACATTTATGCACATAGTCACACACACCCCACCCACACAAACACTCAGGCACCCATACAGATACTCAGACAATCAATCAATAACCCATGTAGACACTCATGTAGCTATTCAGAAAGCCCATGCAGCCGCTTACAAACCAACAGACAGACGGATACAGACATTCACACAGTTTAGTCACTAACCCATGCATTCAGTAAGATACATTTAATCACTCACTTGTAGAGTCAGTCACTCACGTACTAAATCATCCATTCAGACACTTATACACCCACTCATTCTTCAATACGCCTTTCCCTATATATATTAAACATATTTAAACTTTACAGAAACACACAGTCACTGGATGATGTCATCAGTGATGTCATCAGTGATGTCATTTGAGATGTCATCAGTGATGTCATCTGTGATGTCACTGACCATGTCATGAGTGATGTAATATGTGACGTCATCAGCAGTGCATTGCGAAGGCGCGAGTTATAGTTAGCTGAACTAACTATAACGGGGGAATTTCTATGGTTTTGTACGAGTGAAATGTCCAACTAACTATAACTGCCCCTAAAACCTATGGTTTTTTCAGTGAATATATATATATATATATATATATATATATATATATATATATATATATATATATTCTGCTCCAAAGGTTGTCCACCTGGTGAGTAGCACTCGATCAACAGCTTTGTTTATGATAGGCAGGGACGAGGATCCGCTTGTAGAAGCTGCTCCGTAATGGAAATGCCTGACGCGTTTCGAAGCTCCATATGCTTCTCTTCAGAGGCTTGAACGGAGACGGTGTGTGCAAACGCTGAACCCACTTCGCCATTTTCATATTGCACACCCACCATAACATTACGGGGTGGTGCACACTCCGCGGCAGGACGGCCGCGTGTTACATCCTGCTCCAAAGGTTGTCCACCTGGTGAGAAGCACTCGATCAACAGCTTTGTTTATGATAGGCAGGGACGAGGATCTGCATGTCGGCTATGTGGGCCAGCAGCCGTAAACAGGATTGAGGACGAGTCCACAGATTTGTGTGCTATCCGGACCACATTTCCCACAATGCACAGTCTCATTCGAGCTTCCCATTGGTGGGTGGACAACCCTTGGAGCAGAATATATATATATATATATATATATATATATATGTAGATTTGAATATAGATAATAATATATAGCTATATATCTTTGGAGCAATGTGCCCTTTAGTGTAAAAAGGACTTTTTATTTATGAGCGTGTACCATTTTCATGCAAGGCATTTTTAAATGTTAGTGTGCACCACTCACCTAAATAAATGCACTTTTATTATCAGAGATTGCTTGCAGTTGCATCCATTGTCTTAGTTCTAAAAGGAGTGGGCATGATGTAGTAATTATATGCCAGGGTTTATCAATACCCTT
>CAWUFW010025385.1:0-45714 GCA_963921515.1 Calotriton arnoldi
TGAGAAGTTGGCCTGGCATATGCTGTCCACTAATTATAGTGGGCACCTTGCACCAGTCCAAACAACCCCTTATTGGAGATAGGTTAAAGACAACCTTTATTGAAAGCTATCCTAGTGGTAGCTATGGAGAGCAGCCTTCAGGCTAAGTCTTGAAGGAATGTAAAGCAGCTTGTTTTACCAGTCTATAATCTCTTGAGTGACCAAATGAAAGAGGACCACACCAGGTATATATTCAAAATATAGGTATTTATTACTAAACACACCCCTCTAGTCTCTTTATGAGGCTAGAGTTCGAAGTACATAAATTATAAGTTAGTTATCTACAGTAATAGCACAAATACACGTTTGAGCCCCAGGGGCATACCAAACCATATACCAATAAAGTCGTATAAGAACCACGACTGAGCTAGACACAAGGCCTAGAGCCTGAAGAAGTGCTTGGACCACAAGGAACCACCCAAGGCAGTGACACAGGGGACCCACGGGGGACGCGTGCAGTGTATGAACACAGCCGCGAACCACCATTAACTTCTATGGGGAAAGTCGCGATTAGAATTTAAAAGAAAAGGGACACTTAGAGGAGGACTTGGAGCAAACCCTTTGAGAACTAGGCTGTTCTAGTGTCAATACCCATGGGAGCACCGGAGTACTCGAGTTACCTCACCCAGGGGAGCCGGGTGCATAGGTGTCTTTCGGGGTCGGGTTTCATCGTCGCTTTCTATGGCGATCTGCTGCAAAGTGCTGCTGGCGACCAAGTCGAAAGTGTTCCGGTGGATCCAAAGGTGGATCGAAGATCTGAAGAACCTGAAAGCAGAGGGGACAGAGTCTGGGTCACTAGCCAGTGACCAGGAAGGCGATGAGCAGATGCCCACCGATGTCGAGTGCTTCAGGTAGGTTGACGGTCGTCTTGACTCTTCAGCCACGAGGTCCAGGAGGCGTTGACGATGACCAGGATCTGGATTCGAGCTGTGCAATGACGTCTGTCGATTGCAGGGGTGTCAACGACCGGATTAGACCCAACAAGCCTTGGCAACGGCAAGTCTTGTGGAAATGGAAGAAGGACGATGTTGCAGACCACCAAGGTCTGGGGGACTCACCCAGTGAGGATAAGTCAGGGCACATCTAGAGCAACCAGGGAGCCCAAGCAGAAAAATATTGGCTTTCGGGAGGGCCTACTAGCCAACGGACTAGCAACCACGAAGGAGCCTCGAGACGATGCACGTGGAGCTGGCTCACAGGACACTCGTGGAGTGGAGGCCAGTGATCTTCAGTGCAGTTGGTGCTGGAGGCTGGGGCTACTCGGAGCCCAAAGCACGACTTCGTGGGAGACCCAGAAGAGGATGCACTTACAAATGCGTTTGGTGTCCAGGGGTCACGGTTCCAGATTACCCACGACAGCTACGGACCTCAGCTTTGCTGGGGACTCAGGGCAGCCTCGAGGAAGTCTGGAAATCCACCTCTGGTGATGCAAAGACTTCGGCGTCCGACGGGAGCTTCAGCGAAGCAGGCCGGACAATTGCTTCTTTGGTGCCTGCCAAGCAGGGGAGTCACTCCTTGACCCCAAGGGAGATTCTTCAGTCCTGTAATCTTGAAGTAGAGCGTCGAAGGTCCAGGAGTCTGTGTCAGAGTTTCGTCCAGGTTAATCTAAAGTCCTAAGGACTGGGGTCCCCTACTTATACTAAGGTAGGGGGTTGGACATACTCTGTGGCCCCACCTATGGGAGGGTCAGGGCAGAGGGGTGGTTACACCCCTTTCCCTTTGTCCAGTTTCGCGCCAGAGCAGGGGCTGGAAGCCCCTGAGCCGGTTTGAACTGGGTATGCACAGGGACACCAAATGTGCCCCCAGTGCAGGACTTCAAAGCACCAGAGAGTGCTCCCGCCCAGCCCCAATACACACTATCCTGTCTGGGGAGGTGGTTACACCTCCCTGGGACAGGAAACCTATTGTCCAGGCCTCCCCTGCCGGAGTTTCGGTCAGCAGCAGGAGGCCAGACTCGTGTCTGTGGCAGCGGCATCCATTTTGTGATGCCAGGGCTCTGGAAAGTCAGTACCGGGTATACCGGTGTGTACATGTTTCTCCCTCTAGAAGGGTGGAATGCTACCCCCGCTGCCAGAACTGGTGGGGGGGTAGTATTCCAAGATGTTTGACACCAAACACGACATGTTTCCGTACAGCCATCCCAAAGTTAGCATTTAACGCGAGGTTATAATGCGCTTAAGAGTATATGGTCGGGCTGCACTACAAACAGCATCAGAGAAGGGTCTCCGAACGCTGCAGAGGGGCCCAGCTCATGCAGGGGCACCCTCTCACATAGGAACCACGCACTCTGCCTTCCGGATTGATAAGGCCTGCCATAGGAGTGACTTATAAGTTTATATGTGTGTATGTATGTAGTGATATAGGTAGCCTATATCACAGTAAGGGGTGCATGCACCACCTTACCCAGGCTGCAGTAGCAGACCTGTGGTGTCAGTTTGGATGGCCTTCCAGGGGTGGCACAATACATGCTGCAGCCCCTGGTAGGCCTCTGAGGTACCTATGACCCCAAGGGAGATTCTTCAGTCCTGTAATCTTGAAGTAGAGCGTCGAAGGTCCAGGAGTCTGTGTCAGAGTTTCGTCCAGGTTAATCTAAAGTCCTAAGGACTGGGGTCCCCTACTTATACTAAGGTAGGGGGTTGGACATACTCTGTGGCCCCACCTATGGGAGGGTCAGGGCAGAGGGGTGGTTACACCCTTTCCTTTGTCCAGTTTCTCGCCAGAGCAGGGGCTGGAAGCCCTGAGCCGGTTTGAACTGGGGTTTGCACAGGGACACCAAATGTGCCCCCAGTGCAGGACTTCAAAGCACCAGAGAGTGCTCCCGCCCAGCCCCAATACACACTATCCTGTCTGGGGAGGTGGTTACACCTCCCTGTGACAGGAAACCTATTGTCCAGGCCTCCCCTGCCGGAGTTTCGGTCAGCAGCAGGAGGCCAGACTCGTGTCTGTGGCAGCGGCATCCATTTTGTGATGCCAGGGCTCTGGAAAGTCAGTACCGGGTATGCTCTCACCTGAGTCTGGGTAGTTGGAGCAGTCCAGTCCATGATGGTCTGGATCTTGCTCTGCAGTGGTTGAACCTGTCCTCCACACACAAGGTGGCCCAGGTACACAACCTGACTCTGCCCTATCTGGCACTTTGTGGCCTTGATAGTCAGGCCTGCTTTCTGCAGGGCCTGCAAAACATTTCTGAGGTGGACCAGGTGATCCTCCCAGGTGGAGCTAAAGACAGCAATATCATCTAGATATGCTGCACTATAGGCTTCCAGACCTGTAAGGACTGTATTCACCAACCTCTGAAAAGTGGCAGGTGCATTCTTCAGACCAAAGGGCATCACCACAAATTGATAATGCCCACTAGGTCTTGAGAATGCTGTCTTTGGCTTTGCATCATCAGCTAGTCTGATCTGTAAGTAGCCAGCTGTCAGGTCAAATGTGCTTAGATACTTGGCTGAGGCCAAAGTGTCCATTAGCTCATCTGCCCTTGGTATTGGATGGGCATCAGTCCTAGTGACTGCATTGAGACCCCTGTAGTCCACACAAAACCTCATCTCTCTTTTCCCACCATTGGTGTGATGTTTTGGCACAAGGACCACTGGACTAGCCCAAGGGCTATCTGAGGGTTCAATAACTCCCAAATCCAACATCTTCTGGACTTCTGTCCTGATACAGTCCCTGACATGGTCAGGTTGCCTATAAATCTTATTTTTAATAGGCAGACTGTCCCCAGTGTCCACTTCGTGAGTGCACCAGGTAGTCTGACTGGGTGTCAGTGAGAATATGTGTCTGAACTGATTGAGCACCTGTCTGCAATCAGTCTGCTGCTGGGTAGTGAGGCTACCTGCCAAGGCTACACCATCCACTGACCCATCACCAGGGTTCTGTGAGAGCAGGTCAGGGAGTGGGTCACTCTCTTCCTCCTGTCCTCATCAGTAGCCATGAGCAAGCCCATGTCTGCCCTGTCCACATATGGTTTTAACCTGTTGACATGGAGAACCCTGTGGGGGCTCCTGGGTGTTCCTAGGTCTACTAAGTAGGTAACCTCACCCTTCTGTTCAACAATGGTATGGGGTCCACTCCATTTGTCTTGGAGAGCTGCTGGGGCCATTGGCTCCAACACCCACACCTTCTGTCCTGGCTGGTAAACAGTCAGTACAGCCTTTTGGTCATGCCAGGCTTTTTGAAGTTCCTGGCTAGCCTCAAGGTTTTTAGTTGCCTTTTTCATATACTCAGCCATCCGGGAGCGGAGACCAAGTACATAGTCCACTATGTTTTGTTTTGGGGGCTTGAGAGGTAACTCCCATCCTTCCTTCACCAAGCACAATGGACCCCTGACAGGGTGACCAAACAAAAGTTCAAAAGGGCTGTAGCCAACCCCCTTTTGAGGCACCTCCCTGTACGCAAATAAAAGGCAGGGCAAGAGTATGTCCCATCTTCGCCTAAGCTTTTCTGGGAGCCCTTTAATCATGCCCTTCAAGGTTTTGTTGAATCTCTCAACTAAACCATTGCATTGTGGGTGATAGGGTGTGGTGAACTTGTAAGTCACTCCACACTCCTTCCACATTGCTTTTAAGTATCCAGACATAAAGTTTGCATCTCTGTCTGATACAACCTCCTTAGGGAAGCCCACTCTTGAGAAAATTCCCAGGAGGGCTCTTGCCACCACAGGTGCTGTAGTGGTCCTAAGGGGAATAGCCTCTGGGTACCTGGTGGCATGATCCACTACCACCAGGATAAACCTGTGCCCAGATGCTGTTTGGGGATCCATGGGACCAACAATGTCAATCCCCACCCTTTCAAAGGGAACCCCCACCACAGGTAGTGGTATCAGGGGGCCTTTGTAGTGCCACCTGCCTTGCCACTGGCCTGGCAGGTTACACAGGAGCGACAAAACTCCTTGGTGTCTTCAGACATGTGGGGCCAGTGAAAGTGAGGGACAATTCTGTCCCAAGTCTTGTTCTGGCCCAGGTGACCTGCTAAGGGAATGTCATGGGCTAGGGTCAATAGGAAGCCCCTGAACTTCAAAGGTATAACCAACCTCCTGGTAGCACCAGGCTTGGGGTCTCTACACTCAGAGTACAAGAGTCCATCATCCCAATACACAGAATGGGGACCACTACCTTTCCCAGCAGCCTCAGCAGCAGCTTGCTGTCTGAGGGGTTCAAGAGAGGGGCAGCTCTGCTGCTCCTGGCTCAGATCTGCCCTGGAAGGGCCCCCTGTCCCCAAGAACTCAACCTGGTCAGGTTCAAGCTCCTCTGGGACAGTTCCTTCCTCAGGACTGAGATCATCCCCCTCAAGGGACTGATCTTCCTTCTGAGCCAAGGGGAAGGCACTGCCTTTACCCTACTACTCCTCTTCTTGGAGGGCACTTGGGCCATTATTCCAGAATCCAAGGCCTGTTCAGTGCTAGACATTTTGGCTTGTGACCTGGTGTAGGAAGGTGGAATCTGACTATATGGTTGCCCCCACTTTTTTTATGGTGTTTTGCTGGTTTATGACTTAGTTGGACTGGGACCCTGCTATTCAGGGCCCCAGTCTATCTGCTCTCTCTAAACGACATGGAGTGCACTCTAGGTGCACTAGTGATTGGATACTGTGGTGCCTTATGAGTCCCTAGTATATGGTACCTTAGGTGCCAAGGGCATAGGTACTTCACAGGCCTACCAGGGGCTGCAGCATATATTATGCCACCCCTGGGAAGCAGTCTAAATCTGACACCACAGGCCTGCTACTGCAGCCTGGGTGAGGTGGTGCTAGCACCCCTCACTGAGATATAGGTTTCCTATATCTCTCCTGCACACACATATAAACCTATCAGTCACCCCTAAGGCAGGCCCTATCAATCCTGAGGGCAGGGTGCTTGGCTTCTATGTGAGGGGGTGCCTCTGCCTGAGCAGGGCCCCTCTGCAGCTCTCAGAGTCTATTCTCTGGTGCTGTTTGTGGATGCGGTTAAACCATATACTATTTAAGTGCATTATATCCTCGCGGTAAATGCTAACTTTGGAATGGCTGCATCAAAACATGTCGTGTTTGGTGTCAAACATCTTGGAATACTACCCCCCGCCAATCTTGGCGGCGGGGGTAGCATTCCACCCTTCTAGAGGGATAAGACATGTACCTGCTGTGGAAACGCGGTAGAATCCTAAAGAGCCCTGGCATCACAAAATGGATGCCACCAGTCACAGACACTGGGCTGCCCTCCTGCTGATGACCGAAACTCGCAGTGGAGGAAGCCCAACAATAGGCATCCTGTCACAGGGAGGTGTAACCACCTTCCAGACAGGGTTTAGTGTATTGGGGCTGGGTGGGTGCACTCTTAGAGTGCTTTGAAGTCCTGCACTGGGGGAGCAGAAGGCTCCTCTGTGCATATGCCAGTTCAAACCAGCTCAGGGGCTACCTGCCCCTGCTCTGGCGCGAAACTGGACAAAGGGAAGTGGGTGTAGCCACCCCCTCCCTTGACCCTCCCATAGGTGGGGTCATAGAGCTAGTCCATCCCCTCTTTTAGTATAAGAGGGGGAACCTTGCCATTGCAAAGCAGATAACCCCTGGACGACGCTCTACAGAAGAATCCTGGCCCTTCGACGTTCCACTACCTTTGGAAGACAGAAGAATCTCCCTTGGAGTCAAGGAGTGACTCCCCTGCTTGGCAGGCACCAAAACGACAACGACGGTCGCAAACTACGCCGCTCCCGCCGGAGTCCGAAGTCCCTGCAGCCCAAGAAGTGGATTTCCTGACCTCTCCCAGGCCATCGTGAGTCCCCAGCGAAGCTGAGGCAAGTGGACCCTACGAGTAACGAGGAACCACGACCCCTGGGTACCGTGCACTATTGTCGAGTGCAACCCCTTCACAACGTTCTACGAACTTGTGCTTTGGACCACGTGTGGTCCCGACCTCCAGCAGGAATCCCTCCGAAGATCAGAGGCCTACACCGTCCCGAGTGACCGTGGGCCCCTGTTGAGTGATTCCGCCCGAGGTGTCTTCGCGATCCCTTGCCCGCTGGCTTGTGGGTCCCCAGAAGACTTCTTAAAGAAACCAAAGGGCTCCCCTGGTTGCTCCAGGCCTGCCCTGACTTACCCTCGCTGGGTGAGTCCCTCAGACCTTGCTGGTCTGCGCCATCGACTTTTCTTCATCTCCCCGAGACTTGCGGCTGCCAAGGCTTGTTGGCTCCGATCGAGTTGCCGACACCGCAGTCAGCTGCAGACGTCGAGGGACACACCGAATCCAGCTCCTGGTCGTCGTCGACGCCTCCTGGACTACGTGGCTGAAGAGTCAAGGCACCCGCAACCGACCTGAAGCGACCGACGACGGTGGGCATCCATCTTCCTTGCCCCAGGTCACTGCCAAGTGACTTTGAACACTGTCCCCTCTGCTTTCAGGTCATCCTTCTTCCGAATCCAGGCTTGGATTCCACCGGACACTTCTTCAGCTCCCGCAAGCAGCAAGTCTTCTTTGTTCGCCATTGAAAACGACGCCGCGACCCGACACCAAAGGATACCTGTGCACCCGGCTTCCCTGGGTGAGGTAACTCCAGCACTACGGTGCTCCTGTGGGTGTGGGCCCTAGAACTACTTACCCTGTAAGTGACTTGCTTGTAGGTTCTCCCGAAGTATCCTAAAACTCTTTATTTCCAACCGCGACTTGCCCCATTGAAGTTAACGGCGATTCGCGCCTGTGTATCCACACTGCACGCGTCCCCCGTGGGTCCTTTACTTACCTGCCTTGGGTGGTTTCGTGAGGCCCCAGCACTTCTGAAGGCCCTAGGCCTTGTCTCCTTGCAAGTCGTTGTTTCTAAGTCTCTTACTTAGTATATGGTCTGGTACGCCCCTAGGGCCCCAGCCATATCTTGTGCTTAACTTATTGTGAAACGTTGATTTGTGCATATGTTTGTCTTCTAATCTCATAAAGAGATTAGTAGAGAGTTATTTAGAAATAAATACATATATATTTGATATATATACCTGTGTGGTGTCTTTTCATTTGGTGATTCAAGAGATTATATGGTAAAACAAGCTGCTTTACATTCCTCCGAGACTTAGCCTGAAGGCTGCTCTCCACAGCTACCACTAGGATAGCTTTCTTTAAAAGGTTGTCTTAAACCTATCTACCATAAGAGTCGATTTGCCCTGGTGCAAGGTGTCCACTTTAATTAGTGAACAGCATATACCAGGCCAACTTCTCACATTGGTGGGCAGCGTGTGGGATTCCAGCTTGCCATTGTTTTACCAGAAAATCTCTATTTGAATTACTAACTGAAAACCATTATAGGTACTCAAGGTACATATAAAGTCAAGCTTAGTATCAATAAGTTCTACTGAACTTAGAGCTGTGTTCAAAGGGATAGCACACCCTTTCCACAGCTCAAGCTAGGATCAGTAGGCCACAAACTAGTGTAGGTAGTACAACACTGCACAACACTAGAATGTCCTTAAAGGGTGGACCCAGTGGATCCACTCAGCCTCAGTATAAGGACATGGCTTTCTCTGACTTGAGAGCCATGTGTGTTGACAGACACCTGAGGCTAGGACAGAGTCCCTCAACCCTGCACCTGATAGATCTGCTGACAGCAGATGACCTTAGATTGGCTCTAGGAGCTAAGGGGTCTGAATCAGTGGGTGGGTCAATCATAGTATCTGGGTCAGATGAGGACAATCCGAATGACCAAGACTCTGTGGTTGAAGGGCCAGGCTTCAAGGAGCCTGAACAGGACAGAGGAGTTCTCCCTAAGAGAACTGGCAGAGTGGATGAGAGGCACAGATCCCCTTCCAGGGAATCTGAGCACTCTTATCACTCTGGCAGAGAATTTGTCCAAGAGAGGAGCTCATACTTTAACTTAAGAGAGACCTCCTCTGAGAGAAGGTGCAAACTGCTCCAGTATGAGGAAGCCAAAGTGGCCCTCAGAACCAAGCAGTTGGCACTGGATAGAGAAGCCCTGGAGATCCAGAGAGCTTCCAGAAGGGAGGGTTTAGAACCCCCTGGTGGCAGCAACAGTGTCCCTAGAGGCAGAGAATATGTCCCTGACCATAGGAACCTGAGCAAGGTTGTTCCTCCCTACCAGAGTGGGGATGATATCCACAAATGGATAACTGCTATGGAGAGGGCCTGTAGAGTACAGCAGGTCCCCCAAAAGCAGTGGGCAGCAATCTTGTGGCTCTCCTTTTCAGATAAAGGAAGAGACAAGCTCCTCACTGTTAGAGAGGAGGATGCTGATGATTATGAAGTCCTGAAGAGTGCACTGATAGATGGGTTTGGCTTAACCACTGAGCAGTACAGGTTGAAGTTCAGAGACACCCAGAAGGCACAGACTCAGGACTGGACTGACTTTGTAGATTGTGCATCCAAGGCTCTGGAGGGTTGGCTGGTTGGCAGTAGGGTTACTGATTTCAAAGGATTTTATAATCTAATGATGAGAGAACAGATCCTTAATAATTGTCAAAACCAGCTTTTACACCAGTACCTGGTGGACTCTGATCTGACCTCTCCCCAAGAATTGGGAAAGAAGGCAGACAAATGGGTCAGAACCAGGGTAAGGCCTAAGAATCAGGGTGGTGACCACAAGAAAGATTCTACCAAGTCCCAAGAGAAAGGTGGGGATAAATCCAAGGATAAGTCCACTACAGGGCCCCAAAATTCCTCTTCTGGGGGTGGGTCCCAAACTCCTTCCTCTCCTGAAAAGAAACCCTATTGCCATGTCTGTAAAAAGCCTGGGCACTGGAAATCTGATCCCAGTTGTCCCAGGAATGGCAATAAAGAAAATGTTCCTCCAACAACTACTACCACCCCTCCTGGTACTACCAGTAGTAATCCTCCAGTTGGGAGTAGTGCACCCAAAAAGTTAGGTGCTTTTGCAAGAGGAACAGAGGTGGGCCCTAGTTTAGACAGGACCCCCTCAACAGACTCCTCAGATTCTGATGGTGGTGTAGGATATGCCACCTTTACCATGGGTCCCATAGCATTGGGCAGGTACAGACTGGAGCCAATAATTAATGGTCAGAAAGCTGTGGCATTTAGGGACACAGGGGCTAGTGTCACCATGGTGGCAGGGAAACTAGTCCCCCTCACCAGCTTTTACCTGAGTTTAAATACCAGGTGACCAACATTGATGGTGTCAGAACAGATCACCCCATGGCCATAGTCAATCTCAGCTGGGAGGGAGTCACAGGCCCAAAGAGAGTGGCAGTGTCCCCAACCTTACCTGTAGATTGCCTGATGGGCAATGATCTGGAAATTTCAGCCTGGGCTGAAATTGAACACCAAACCCATCTGAAGATGTTGGGTGTCCCTGTAAAGGTTAGTGGGGCTGTGATGGCCACAGCCCCAGCCCAAGATTTTGGAGAGATGGAGCCTGGAAGAATGGCCCACTCTCCCCCAGAAGAGAGCACAAGGGTTGAAGAAAAGTCTTCTTCCCTCCAGACAGTAGGTAAGGGTCAGCCTCCTCAGGGAACTGACCCTACCCCTAGTGAAGGAACTGCCACAGAGGTAGTCAGGCCTGGCCTGGCCACCCCCTGATGGCAGAGGACCCTTACAAGGTGGTACCCAGTCTGGAGCAGGTAACCTGCCCCTCTCTACCCTGCCTCAGTCAGCCCAGGGCTGCAGAGGTCAGGGAGGTCAGTGGACCCCCAGGGCCCCCTGTCCAGAGGAACCCCCCATCAGCAGATTAGGGGCACCCAGGCTAGTAGCCCTAGCCAGGTAGAAATTCCTCAACCCACTGAGGGATCCCCCATACCTTTATGTAGGGACCTCCCCAGAAGGACTCTGTTAGGCAAGGGCAAACCTGGGACCAAAAGGTTCCAAACATGCCATGTCCCTCCAGTGTTCCACCCAAAGGGACCCAACCCCCGGCTGTAGGCAGTCAAAGGTTGACCCTTAGAGCAGAGTACCACTCAGTCATGGAAAGACAGGCATACATGGTGACCAGTGAGCTGAGAAAGCTGAGGCCAACATTCCTAGGGCCACACTTCCCTACTCAGACACCTCACCAGCCTGGTACTTTACCAAAGCACACCACAGGTAGTGATTCCCCATGGTGGAGACCCTCTCATACCCTTAGGGTGAGGGATTGCTTAGTGGACCATAAGACAGGGGGCAACCATGCTAGTGCAGGTGCTTCCTTATATGGCCACTTAGTCAATAAAGGCTCAACTGGCCAAGGTTAGCCTTATCTCCTTTCGTTTGGGGGGGTTATGTAGGAAGGTGGAATCTGACTATATGGTTGCCCCCACTTTTTTTATGGTGTTTTGCTGGTTTATGACTTAGTTGGACTGGGACCCTGCTATTCAGGGCCCCAGTCTATCTGCTCTCTCTAAACGACATGGAGTGCACTCTAGGTGCACTAGTGATTGGATACTGTGGTGCCTTATGAGTCCCTAGTATATGGTACCTTAGGTGCCAAGGGCATAGGTACTTCACAGGCCTACCAGGGGCTGCAGCATATATTATGCCACCCCTGGGAAGCAGTCTAAATCTGACACCACAGGCCTGCTACTGCAGCCTGGGTGAGGTGGTGCTAGCACCCCTCACTGAGATATAGGTTTCCTATATCTCTCCTGCACACACATATAAACCTATCAGTCACCCCTAAGGCAGGCCCTATCAATCCTGAGGGCAGGGTGCTTGGCTTCTATGTGAGGGGGTGCCTCTGCCTGAGCAGGGCCCCTCTGCAGCTCTCAGAGTCTATTCTCTGGTGCTGTTTGTGGATGCGGTTAAACCATATACTATTTAAGTGCATTATATCCTCGCGGTAAATGCTAACTTTGGAATGGCTGCATCAAAACATGTCGTGTTTGGTGTCAAACATCTTGGAATACTACCCCCCGGCCAATCTTGGCGGCGGGGGTAGCATTCCACCCTTCTAGAGGGATAAGACATGTACCTGCTGTGGAAACGCGGTAGAATCCTAAAGAGCCCTGGCATCACAAAATGGATGCCACCAGTCACAGACACTGGGCTGCCCTCCTGCTGATGACCGAAACTCGCAGTGGAGGAAGCCCAACAATAGGCATCCTGTCACAGGGAGGTGTAACCACCTTCCAGACAGGGTTTAGTGTATTGGGGCTGGGTGGGTGCACTCTTAGAGTGCTTTGAAGTCCTGCACTGGGGGAGCAGAAGGCTCCTCTGTGCATATGCCAGTTCAAACCAGCTCAGGGGCTACCTGCCCCTGCTCTGGCGCGAAACTGGACAAAGGGAAGTGGGTGTAGCCACCCCCTCCCTTGACCCTCCCATAGGTGGGGTCATAGAGCTAGTCCATCCCCTCTTTTTAGTATAAGAGGGGGAACCTTGCCATTGCAAAGCAGATAACCCCTGGACGACGCTCTACAGAAGAATCCTGGCCCTTCGACGTTCCACTACCTTTGGAAGACAGAAGAATCTCCCTTGGAGTCAAGGAGTGACTCCCCTGCTTGGCAGGCACCAAAACGACAACGACGGTCGCAAACTACGCCGCTCCCGCCGGAGTCCGAAGTCCCTGCAGCCCAAGAAGTGGATTTCCTGACCTCTCCCAGGCCATCGTGAGTCCCCAGCGAAGCTGAGGCAAGTGGACCCTACGAGTAACGAGGAACCACGACCCCTGGGTACCGTGCACTATTGTCGAGTGCAACCCCTTCACAACGTTCTACGAACTTGTGCTTTGGACCACGTGTGGTCCCGACCTCCAGCAGGAATCCCTCCGAAGATCAGAGGCCTACACCGTCCCGAGTGACCGTGGGCCCCTGTTGAGTGATTCCGCCCGAGGTGTCTTCGCGATCCCTTGCCCGCTGGCTTGTGGGTCCCCAGAAGACTTCTTAAAGAAACCAAAGGGCTCCCCTGGTTGCTCCAGGCCTGCCCTGACTTACCCTCGCTGGGTGAGTCCCTCAGACCTTGCTGGTCTGCGCCATCGACTTTTCTTCATCTCCCCGAGACTTGCGGCTGCCAAGGCTTGTTGGCTCCGATCGAGTTGCCGACACCGCAGTCAGCTGCAGACGTCGAGGGACACACCGAATCCAGCTCCTGGTCGTCGTCGACGCCTCCTGGACTACGTGGCTGAAGAGTCAAGGCACCCGCAACCGACCTGAAGCGACCGACGACGGTGGGCATCCATCTTCCTTGCCCCAGGTCACTGCCAAGTGACTTTGAACACTGTCCCCTCTGCTTTCAGGTCATCCTTCTTCCGAATCCAGGCTTGGATTCCACCGGACACTTCTTCAGCTCCCGCAAGCAGCAAGTCTTCTTTGTTCGCCATTGAAAACGACGCCGCGACCCGACACCAAAGGATACCTGTGCACCCGGCTTCCCTGGGTGAGGTAACTCCAGCACTACGGTGCTCCTGTGGGTGTGGGCCCTAGAACTACTTACCCTGTAAGTGACTTGCTTGTAGGTTCTCCCGAAGTATCCTAAAACTCTTTATTTCCAACCGCGACTTGCCCCATTGAAGTTAACGGCGATTCGCGCCTGTGTATCCACACTGCACGCGTCCCCCGTGGGTCCTTTACTTACCTGCCTTGGGTGGTTTCGTGAGGCCCCAGCACTTCTGAAGGCCCTAGGCCTTGTCTCCTTGCAAGTCGTTGTTTCTAAGTCTCTTACTTAGTATATGGTCTGGTACGCCCCTAGGGCCCCAGCCATATCTTGTGCTTAACTTATTGTGAAACGTTGATTTGTGCATATGTTTGTCTTCTAATCTCATAAAGAGATTAGTAGAGAGTTATTTAGAAATAAATACATATATATTTGATATATATACCTGTGTGGTGTCTTTTCATTTGGTGATTCAAGAGATTATATGGTAAAACAAGCTGCTTTACATTCCTCCGAGACTTAGCCTGAAGGCTGCTCTCCACAGCTACCACTAGGATAGCTTTCTTTAAAAGGTTGTCTTAAACCTATCTACCATAAGAGTCGATTTGCCCTGGTGCAAGGTGTCCACTTTAATTAGTGAACAGCATATACCAGGCCAACTTCTCACACCTGGTCACAGCAAACACATCTGCAGGGATGCCCAGCATTTCTGCATGGGTCCTGAGCTCCACTTCTGCCCAAGCTGAAGTTTCTAAGTCATTGCCAAGCAAGCATTCAACGGGTAGGTCTGCACTTACCACAACCTTCTTAAGGCCAGTTACCCCTCCCCAGGAGAAGTTAACAACTGCCAGAGTATGGTCTGTTCTGACGTTGCTAGCATTGGTCACTTGGTACATTTCACCAAGTATGATCTGCCCAGGATTCACAAGGTCTTGTGTCACCATGGTGACACTTGCCCTTGTGTCCCTAAATGCCAAAGCCTCTCTTCCATTGATAAAGGGCTGTTGTCTGTACTTGCCCAGATTACTGGGACTCACAGAGGAGGTCATATCCATGCCTCCATCACAGACTAGGACAGCCTGAGTGAGTTCTCTGACTAGGTCAGAGCTCATCTCTTTACCCAGGGTCAACCCTACTAAACCCTTGGCTTGTGTAGTCCCACCACCAACTGCAACTGCACTAGGGGGAGCAGGTGCCTTAGGGGCATTGGTGGGGGCTGGAGTAGAGTCTTTGGACTTGGTGCAATCACTGGTCCAGTGGGTCTTTTCCTTACAGACCTTGCACCATGGTTTCCTTTGGCCTTTCCCTTTGGTAGACTGTGAATCCCCACCTGAAGAAGATTTTTGGGGGCCTTGTGAAGACTTTTGATCTTTACCCTTCTCCCCACCCTTATCAGAGGTTTTCGAATCTTGCTTCTTAGGGTCACCACCTTGGTTCTGTACCTTCTGCTTCACCCTGGTTCTGACCCATTTGTCTGCCTTCTTTCCCAATTCGTGGGGAGAGGTCAGATCAGAGTCTACCAGGTGCTGATGCAACAGCTGATTTTGACAGTTATTAAGAATCTGCTCCCTCATGATCAGATTGTACAATCCTGTGAAGTCACATACCTTACTGCCCAATAACCAACCTTCCAGAGCCTTGGCAGAACAATCAACAAAGTCCACCCAGTCTTGAGTCTGTGCTTTTGGGTATCCCTGAACTTTAACCTGTATTGTTCAGTGGTTAGGCCAAACCCATCAATTAGAGCACTCTTCAAGACTTTGTAATTATCAGCATCCTCCTCTCTAACAGTGAGGAGCTTATCTCTACCTTTGTCTGCAAAGGAGAGCCACAAGATTGCTGCCCACTGCTCCTGAGGGACCCTCTGTACTTTACAGGCCCTCTCTAGAGCAGTTATCCATTTGTGGATGTCATCCCCACTCTGGTAAGGAGGGTCAATCTTGTTCAGGTTTCTATGGTCATAAGACCTTTCCCTATCTTTGGGGAAACTGCTGCCACCATGGGACTCTAGTCCCAACTTTTGTCTCTCTCTATAGAGATCTAGGGACTCCCTGTCTATAGCCAATTGCTGTTTCCTGAGTTCAAGCTGAGTTTGCTCATACTGAATCAGTCTCTTTCTCCTCTCATGAGAGGATTCCCTCCTATGAGAGGAGACAGAGGTCCCTATTGAGGTGTCAGAGTGGTTAGACTCCTGAGAAGGAGACCTAGACCTTCTGGGCACCCTCAGAACTCTTCCTGGGGGGTCAAAGGGGAGGTCAGTCTGATCCTCCCCCTCCTCCTCCTCCAAAGGAGGAATTGGGTTTTCCAGGACAAGGTCATTTTCACCTTCCTGGCCAGTTTCAGAGGGGGAGGCCTGGGTTTCTTCACCCCTGACCCCTTCCTCATCTTCTGCCCCACCCTCTTTGCCTACCCCTTCAGACCCTAGGGGCCTGCTGAGATCATCAGCTAGTAACACCTCCCTGAGGGGTTGGGTGCTGGCACTTTTGCCTGCCTTCAACTTCCTAGTATTGCATAATGCTCTCAATTCCAAGAATGGGAGTTTATCATACTTGGAGGGAAGAAGCCCACTGGCTTCTGGCAAGGACTCACTGGTTCCTGGCTTTGAAGACATTACTAGTGAGGTGTGGTGTATGCACTACCTACCCTAGTGTGGCCTACTAAACTCTCTTGAGTTGTAGAAAGGGTGTGCTATCCCTTAACACACAACTCTAAGTTCAGTAGAACTTACTGTATTACTAAGCTTGATTTATATGTACCTTAGGTACCCTTAGTGGTTTTCAGTTGATCAATTCAATTGAGATTATCTGGTAAAACAATAGCAAGCTGGAATCCCACAAGCTGCACACCAATGTGAGAAGTTGGCCTGGCATATGCTGTCCACTAATTATAGTGGGCACCTTGCACCAGTCCAAACAACCCCTTATTGGAGATAGGTTAAAGACAACCTTTATTGAAAGCTATCCTAGTGGTAGCTATGGAGAGCAGCCTTCAGGCTAAGTCTTGAAGGAATGTAAAGCAGCTTGTTTTACCAGTCTATAATCTCTTGAGTGACCAAATGAAAGAGGACCACACCAGGTATATATTCAAAATATAGGTATTTATTACTAAACACACCCCTCTAGTCTCTTTATGAGGCTAGAGTTCGAAGTACATAAATTATAAGTTAGTTATCTACAGTAATAGCACAAATACACGTTTGAGCCCCAGGGGCGTACCAAACCATATACCAATAAAGTGGTATAAGAACCACGACTGAGCTAGACACAAGGCCTAGAGCCTGAAGAAGTGCTTGGACCACAAGGAACCACCCAAGGCAGTGACACAGGGGACCCACGGGGGACGCGTGCAGTGTATGAACACAGCCGTGAACCACCGTTAACTTCTATGGGGAAAGTCGCGATTAGAATTTAAAAGAAAAGGGACACTTAGAGGAGGACTTGGAGCAAACCCTTTGAGAACTAGGCTGTTCTAGTGTCAATACCCACGGGAGCACCGGAGTACTCGAGTTACCTCACCCAGGGGAGCCGGGTGCATAGGTGTCTTTCGGGGTCGGGTTTCGTCGTCGCTTTCTATGGCGATCTGCTGCAAAGTGCTGCTGGCGACCAAGTCGAAAGTGTTCGGGTGGATCCAAAGGTGGATCGAAGATCTGAAGAACCTGAAAGCAGAGGGGACAGAGTCTGGGTCACTAGCCAGTGACCAGGAAGGCGATGAGCAGATGCCCACCGATGTCGAGTGCTTCAGGTAGGTTGACGGTCGTCTTGACTCTTCAGCCACGAGGTCCAGGAGGCGTCGACGACAACCAGGAGCTGGATTCGAGCTGTCCCACGACGTCTGTCGATTGCAGGGGTGTCGGCGACCAGATTGAACCCAACAAGCCTTGGCAACGGTAAGTCTCATGGAAATGGAAGAAGGACGATGTTGCAGACCAGCAAGGTCTGGGGGACTCACCCAGCGAGGATAAGTCAGGGCACACCTGGAGCAACCAGGGAGCCCAAGCAGAAAAATATTGGCTTTCGGGAGGGCCTACTAGCCAACGGACTAGCGACCGCGAAGGAGCCTCAAGACGATGCACGTGGAGCTGGCTCACAGGACACTCGTGGAGTGGAGGCCAGTGATCTTCAGTGCAGTTGGTGCTGGAGGCTGGGGCTACTGGGAGCCCAAAGCACGACTTCGTGAGACCCAGAAGAGGATGCACTTGCAAATGCGTTCGGTGTCCAGGGGTCACAGTTCCACGTTACCCACGACAGCTATGGGCCTCACCTTTGCTGGGGACTCAGGGCAGCCTTGGGGAAGTCTGGAAATTTACCTCTGGTGATGCAAAGACTTCGGCATCTGACAGGAGCTTCAGCGATGCAGGCCGGACAATTGCTTCTTTGGTCCCTGCCAAGCAGGGGAGTCACTCCTTGACCACAAGGGAGATTCTTCAGTCCTGTAATCTTGAAGTAGAGCGTCGAAGGTCCAGGAGTCTGTGTCAGAGTTTCGTCCAGGTTAATCTAAAGTCCTAAGGACTGGGGTCCCCTACTTATACTAAGGTAGGGGGTTGGACATACTCTGTGGCCCCACCTATGGGAGGGTCAGGGCAGAGGGGTGGTTACACCCCTTTCCCTTTGTCCAGTTTCGCGCCAGAGCAGGGGCTGGAAGCCCCTGAGCCGGTTTGAACTGGGGTATGCACAGGGACACCAAATGTGCCCCCAGTGCAGGACTTCAAAGCACCAGAGAGTGCTCCCGCCCAGCCCCAATACACACTATCCTGTCTGGGGAGGTGGTTACACCTCCCTGGGACAGGAAACCTATTGTCCAGGCCTCCCCTGCCGGAGTTTCGGTCAGCAGCAGGAGGCCAGACTCGTGTCTGTGGCAGCGGCATCCATTTTGTGATGCCAGGGCTCTGGAAAGTCAGTACCGGGTATACCGGTGTGTACATGTCTCTCCCTCTAGAAGGGTGGAATGCTACCCCGCTGCCAGAACTGGTGGGGGTAGTATTCCAAGATGTTTGACACCAAACACGACATGTTTCCGTACAGCCATCCCAAAGTTAGCATTTAACGCGAGGTTATAATGCGCTTAAGAGTATATGGTCGGGCTGCACTACAAACAGCATCAGAGAAGGGTCTCCGAACGCTGCAGAGGGGCCCAGCTCATGCAGGGGCACCCTCTCACATAGGAACCACGCACTCTGCCTTCCGGATTGATAAGGCCTGCCATAGGAGTGACTTATAGGTTTATATGTGTGTATGTATGTAGTGATATAGGTAGCCTATATCACAGTAAGGGGTGCATGCACCACCTTACCCAGGCTGCAGTAGCAGACCTGTGGTGTCAGTTTGGATGGCCTTCCAGGGGTGGCACAATACATGCTGGTAGGCCTCTGAGGTACCTATGCCCTTGGTACATAGTATACCATATACTAGGGACTTATAAGGGCACTCCATATTCCAATCAGAGATGTGCCTAAGGCACATGGAAACCATTTTAAAGAGGAAGCAGCTAGGCTGGGGTTCTGATTAGCAGGGCCCCAGCCAGACTAAGGTTGAAAAACAGTGAAGCATCAGCAAAAAGTGGGGGTACCCATGTGAATCAGATCCTACTCTCCTACACTTCTCACATCACAAAAAGCACTATCTGGCGCTGTTGCGGCTGGGGTCATTCCCCACGAAGGATTTGACCCCAAAATGGAAGTTTACATGGCCGACAAAAGAATGCCGCCTATGCGGACAAGGAGAAGAGACACTACTACACCTCCTATGCATCTGCCCCTCGCTACTAGAAACTCGAAAAATTGTCCTTCGCGAGATCTTTAGGAAAAACCAATTAAGGTCATGCAGAGCTGCAGTCATACAATGCCTTGGAGGCCTGTCAATCCAACTGTCCTGCAGAGCCATTACGTTCTGGAAAACGTCAGCCAAGGAATTGGACAAAAAAAATGAATTAACTTGAAAGGCTTTGAAATGACTGCCTGGACACTCTTTATCTGCACTGGCACTATTTTCTGATATTTCCTAATTGAACCACCTTGTATCTTTTATAAATTGCACTGATTACAAATTTAATATTTCTTATTTTAACCGTAGATGTTTTTATCTTTTGTATCTTACAAACCCCCATTTTAGATCATTTTGTATTATGTGCTTTTCCCATTCTTTTATGATTTTTAACGAAATCAAATAAAAGTATTATTGACTTGACTGACTTGTGTTCTCCAGGTGCTTAATCTCATCAGAAAACCTACACTAACTCACCTCCAATTCTACATCCCTTCTCTTCCTTTTAATTCCCCTTCCATGCTCTTCTCTCTCCCTTAATATCAGGCACTAATACCCTTTAAACATGACAAAAAAAATCACGCAAATTGCGATGACTATAATGGGTCTCAATATAGCAGCAGAAAGTCCACTACCTAAATTCCCAAACCATTTGCCTACAGTAACAAACCCTTTCCCAAGAACATGTACCTTCTAGCTTGCCTAAATCTTCCTTAAGTTCAGTAATACTCTTAATAAACTTCTTTATCTCCTCACACTTGTCCTGTATGTAGGTACAACATTGTTGAACCTTCAACATCTTACAGACATCACCCTCCTTCACAAGAACCATAGACCTAATAGCTATTATTTCAGTATTAACAGCTAAAAATGATCCAGATGTGCAATGAAACCAATTTTTCCATTATAGAAGAAGGCTTCCTAATCTTAAGATCATTCAAAACTCCTTCAACAGAAGGCATCAATGCCTCAAAATATCCCCTACTATCTCAGAGGCACTATTACTACGTTTTGTCTTACCAGGAAATATCCCCCAAAAATGATCATCTATATGTTCTACATGACATATTTTCAGGAAGACTATAGCTAAATAGCAAGTGCCATACCAATTTCTAGGCATCAAAAATAAGCATGCTCTCCGCACACAAAATATACTTCCAAAATTTGATCTATGTTTCTTCCCTATTCAAAGTGGTGTTCACAATCATTCTTTCCCATAACTTAATTGTGGATGACAGTTTTAACCCGATGAACACACAACATGCCTTTATGTTGCCATTTAAAGTAATTGTGGGTTGAACCCCTAACTCCAACTCTTCCTTAGCCCACTTGTCTTTCCCTATCTCTTCTCCTCAATCACCCTTATCCTATCTTATAACTCATCTATAAAAAAAGTTTCTCAACATCGGTCAAAGAACATGTCAAATTCTGTCTATGGGCATATGAAGTATCAAGTTTCTTAATAGGCTGAAAGAAGCTCTAAACAGTGTCCATCTCTTTAGCATTGTGATTTCAAATGTTTGTACATAGGGACTTCTGAGGAAAGTAAATCATAATTCGAAAAATAAATCTCATCCATATAAAAGTCTAAGCAATATACTGCAGGTAATACCATAAGTAAGAGCGATATGATGATAGGTTGTTCCTTCAGCCACTGAAGCAAGTAACTGTATACAGACATAGCACTCTTTAGCATCCATAGGCTCAATAAACTCATTCCGGCAATCTAAAGTAAGCATTGGAAGAAAAATCTCCCTTTATCTGTGTGTAACAACTTATAATTAAAAGTACGTAAATTCCCTACAGCAGAAGTAGGGCTGCTAGGGGTAGGCCTAGGTTTAGATCTAATAGGACTTGAAGGGGTTGGTGAGTATAATGCTGCAAGCAGAATGACTAACACTACAATGGCCGCTATCAATATGGCAGCTATTATAAACCTATGCCTTTTTAATTTACTAGTTTCCATGACTTCACTACATTCAAACTGTTGAGTAGAAAATAGTAGCAAACACATTTTCTCTGTAAACTTCTACTTGTGCAAATGGCAGAACTGTGTTCAATGATGAAAGTAATTAACTTATTTACAGAAATCTTCATGAGTCATCCATATTCCTACTCCGTCTTCTTCTATAATGACACCCTTACTCTCCTTCTGCAGCCTAGGAAATCTTCTTAATTTTTTAAACACAGGTCATTCAATTGTTGCAGTTCAAGAGAAATGTCAATCACAGTTCAGTTCCAATTATCAGCAAAGACCCAGTTCAGTTCAGTTCAGTTAGTGATTGGATTAGGCCTGGGCGGAACTCGCAGGGTTTTACTCAGCAGAATTCTACAGAGTTACAAAAAAACTGCGAGATTCAGCGGAATTCCGCTAATGGGGAGAAAGATCCTCATCCAGCTGTTCATGATGCTTTTTCAGGCCAGTAGTGCGTTCCACACTGAAAAATCTGTGCAAATGGCACCACGTGGTGTACAAGTGCGTGGTCATTTTGTTTGTATACTTCTGTTCCTGTTTCCTTGCTGGCTGTCTTTTTCTTCAATCCAACCTAATCCAACCCCATATGGTCTTCTCTATTCCCAATCCCAACTTTTTTGTACTTATTTCGTTATTGCCTCATTTTCACTCTGCTAATTTTTTTCTTTATTTTACATTTGGTGATTGTTTTGTACTTTGTTTTTTATTTTCCTTTCCTGGCCTGTTCTTTGTCTGTACTCCTCCTATTTCTTTACTTTCCCTCCTGACTCCATATACACTCAGAAAGATCAAATAAGCAGGCAGCATGTGTGCCACCCGCACCCCATTCTGGCATTGCAGAAGGGCAGGGGTGTGGCCCCGCCCAATCTTCAGTGAGGCAGAGGTGGCTGCACTCATTTTTGGATACACTGCCACCTCTCCCACGTGATGGCAGAAGGCCCAGCAAGGGCTATGCCTTGCAGGAGCCGCAGCTGCTCTAGGGTTGAGTGAGGCAGTGTGTGCATCGCTGCACTGGGTTCACTCGCACCCAGCAGCAGCTGATGCAATGCTGGGCAGATACCATTGACCAGATCTGCTTGACCTGCTGGGCGTTGAGGTTGCGGGGCTCGGTGAGTAAATATTAGTTTTGTTTTCTAAAAATTAAAATTCTTTTTTTTCAAGTAGCATGATCACAAGTAAGGTACGTTTATGTGATGGCTTTGATATATGTATATACAGTTAGCTCAGCTAACTATAACTGCTGAATTTCTCTGGTTGTGTACGAGTGAAATGTCAGCCTAACTATAACATCCCTGTAACCTTTGTTTATTTTCAGTGAATTTCTAAGGTTTTTTAAATTCTATTTCCTAACTATAATGTCCTTGCAACCTTTGTTTTTTTCAGTGAATTTCTAAAGTTTTTTTAAATGCTAATTCCTAACTGTAACGTCCCTATAACCTTTGGTTTTTTAAGAGAATTACAGCCACCATCACATTCAAAACTTAAAACTGAAAAATGGATTATAACCAAAACACTAAACACATTACTATCTAAATGACTCTATAATAGCATGTATAACTAACTCCCTTAATAACTCTATGACACAGTGTATAACTCTTTCAGATGAATCTGTGATTGCATACATCACTGTATTAGTAAGTCTCTCATTCACTGTATAAGTGTTTGAGTGGATCTGTGAGACAGTGCATCAGTCTATAAATGGTTCTGTAGTGAACTGTGTGACTGTCTCAGTGTATCTATGAGTGGGTGCATCAGTGTCTAAATGGGTCTGTGATTCGTTGCATGAGTCTTTCAGTCAATATGCGAGTAGGTGCATGAGTATATGACTGTCTGACTGAATCTGTGAGTGGATACATGAGTGTCTAAGTGTCATGAAATCTTCTCAAGCGCACCACGTCTGGTCCCGGAATCCTCATGTTATTAGCACACAACGAAACGAAATCCTTCAATCGGGATAGGTTCAGAGACCGGAACAATGTTGGAACTACAGTTCCCATGAGCCTTAGCGACCCGACGCTTGCGTGATGGAAACGCCTTCAAAACCGAAGACGGACTGCGGAACAGCGTCGGAAATTCCAATCGGGTTTGTGGCTCTAAGGAAGGACGCTGTGGTTTTCTCTCAGATGAGTTAAGGGTGCGCTGCACCGCTCGCCATGTATCCTGATCTGTCCTTGGAGTAGTGGGGATTATTCTCCTGCTGGCTGTCATACTCTGCGGCCTTGATCTGTGCGCAAGGGCAGATTACCCTAGCTCTCTCTCTGTCTTGTGCACAGAGACTATTGGCTCGTTCAAGTGTTCCTACCGTTGGCGAGCCATTACTGTTCGGCTCTTGTGGTGGGATCTTTTTCTTTAACATTAGTAGTGAAAGCAACTCATTTCCTTTGTGATCCTTTACTAAACGGAAATAAAGACCCCACAGGTGTTGATCCACGGTCCAGTGGTTTACAGTGGGAACTTTTTACCTGATCGCTTGTTCTTGTGAATGGAGTTTACTCTTCACGGACCTTGTTCTGAGGGTATTATGTTTGGAAATTGTCCCTTACAAGACGGTGGAAAGAGCATGGATTTCCTCGTTTTATACTTAACGAAAGTCATTGCGATACACATGATTACTGGATATGATTTTCATTTGTTTGCTGTTTTCTTTGGCTCTAATAAACAGGGGTGAATTCCAGAGCGGTAAGGGACTACGCTCAACCCCTGTGAAGCCTTATGGAGTCTATGAAGGGTATGTTACCGTGAGGGTTTGAGTACCGATTTATTTAGACATATTGTGTAGTTTGTGACAGAGTGGTTCTTATATATATATATATATATATGTATCTCTAGATACAGCAAACCCCCCAAGAGGAAAGAGTTGACGTTTCTACACAGGAGCTATGAAATACGTAGAATACTGCAGGCTGCATAGTGTTATTTTTTGTTACAGGTAATTACTGGAGTTATATATCTTGGGCATAGATGTGTTTAAATGTACATTTTTCATCACTAGAAAGAAAGAAGTATTTCTGGTCTTCTGCTGTAATTTCAGATCTCCCTCCTTGCTGTTCCCTCCCTCTCCTTTCTTTGCTTGATCATCCCACTGTCCTGTGCTTTTACAGCTATTCTGGCTTGGGACTATCAAGAGGTGGATCAATCTAAGCTGCAAACCGACCCTGAGGATATTCTACTCCGACACTAAGTGGGTGTCTGAGTGGGTGCATGAGTGCCTGAGTGGGTCTGTGAGTGAGTGCATAAGTCTCTCAGTGGGTCTATGACTGGGAGAGTGAGTGTCTAAGTGATTCTGTGAGTGGGTGTGTGGGTCTCTGAGTGGAACTGTGAGTGGGCATGTGAGTCTCTGAGTGTATGAGTGACTGGGTGCATAAGTCTCTGAGTGGGTTTGTGAGTGGGTGTGTGAGTGACTATATAGGTGTGTGAGTGACTGTATGGATGTGTGTGTATCTGAGTGGGTCTGGGAGTGGGTGTATGAGTGTCTGAGTGGATCTGTGAGTGGGTGTATGTGTGTCTCAATGGGATTGTGAGTGAGAGCATACGTCTCTGAGTGGGTGAGTAAATGGGTGCATGCATGAGTGTTTGAGTGGGTCTGTGACTGGGTGGGTGAGTATATGGGTGGGTCTGTGAGTAGATGCGTGAGTCTTTGAGTGGGTGATTGAGTGGGTACGTGTACATCTGAGTGAGTCTGTGAGTGGGTGTGGGAGTCTCTGAGTGTATTAGTGAGTAGCTGAGTGCATAAGTCTCTAAGATGGTCTGTGACTGAGTGTGTGAGTGACGGTAAGGGTGTGTGAGGGAGTGTGCGTGTCTGAGTGGATCTATGAGGGGGTGAATGACTGTCTCAGTGGGTCTGTCAGTGGGTGTGTGAGTGTCTCAGTGGGTCTGTGAGTACATACGTGAGTGTGTGAGTGGGTCTGTAAGTGGGTATGTGAGTCTCTGAGTGGGTCTGTACATGGGTGTGTGACTCTCCAAGTGAGTCTGTAAGTGAGTGCATGAGTACCTGAGTGGGTCTGTGAGTGGGTGCGTGAGTGCCCAGGTGGGACTCTGAGTGGGTAAAAGAGTCTCTAAGTGGGTATTAGACTGTGCGCATAAGTCTATGAGTGGGTCTATAAGTAGGTGCGTGAGTCTCTGGGTGGGTCTGTACATGGGTGCATCACTCTCCGAGTGAGTCCCTAAGTGGGTGCATGAGTACCTGAATGGGTATGTGAGTGGGTGCATGAGTATCCAACTGTGTATCAGACTGGATGTATAAGTGTGTGAGTGGGTATGTGAATGGATGTATAGGTTTCTCAGACATCTCAAACTCATTAAGAGTGCGTACATGAGTCTGTGACAGTGATCGGTGAGTATGCACAAATATATATTTTTTTATATTTCCACCAATATTCGTGATGTCGCACGATATTCGCGACGTCCCCGAGTTGGTACACGGGGAGCGGCGCTGGAAGTCGCAGTGTCATCGCGAATATTGTGCGTGTTTAAAAAAATCAATTTTGGACACATAACACATAACATGCGTCATTAACACTCCCATTTCTCAAACATGGGGTCACAGTACTTCCACCTTTACTCTTATGTTAGCTTTCACAGAAATGTTCAGCCCTGGGAACCGTTCCCGATTGATAAAATGGTGGCCGCAACTTTCTGTTTAAATTGTGTCCAGCCAATAAGAGCATTCCACATTTACCACAAAATCATCACGAAATGTCTGCAACCATCACAAAGCCACCGCAAAATATTTGCGGCCCAAGATATCACTATATTGTTAGGTTTTAATTTATTAAAAAGTACTGAACAGATTTGCACTAAATATAAAAAAGCACAATCTGTGTAACAACGTCTATCTTTCTGTCAAATTTAGAGTAATTCCATCCAGTGGTTCGGGCTGTAGGTTCAACAGTGCTTTCCTATGAGAACTAACATTACAAACGCACCCTTAATTCGTGCCCCTATTTCTCGGTCCCCACTGCACGGATCGCCCCCAAACTTTTCATAACACACTGACCCTACTACTATGACACTTTTTTGGAACATTTTATGAAGATTGGTCAAACAACCCAAATTTATAGGCACGTCAAAAAATGCTTTTCCCATGGAAACTAGGTCCTAACTAGAACTACCTAATGGCAACCGCCACTAGGATGTATATATATATATATATATCCTAGTGGTGGTCACCAGTTGGTAGTTGTAGTTAGGACCATGTTTCAATAGGAAAAGCGTTTGACTTGCTAATATCTTTGGCACCGTTTGACCAATCTTCCCTAAATTTCCCCCAAAAAAGTTTGCCTGTGATTCTTGTTGCGCATGGAAAGTTTTGGGATGATTCCTCAAGCGGGGGCTGAGAAAAAGGTGGGGTCAAAAATAGTGCATTTCCCAGATTAATTCCCATAGGTGCTTTGAACACGACTATAGCCCGAACAGCTGGAAGGAATTACACCGAATTTTTCAGAAAGGTAGATTTGGTTACGCAGATCACTATTTTAGTTGTTTGGTGTCAATCCATTCAGAAGTTGTTGAGAAAGTTAAGGAAATTCATATTTGTTTATCTGCGATCGCAGTCTTCGCAAATGATGACGAGCTTGTGCAGAGATCTGCAGAGCTCTGATTGGCTGCTAACACTTCAGCCTGGAAGTGTTGGAAGCCATCTTGGCCGGGACTCGGCTTCAGCCAAGTCCCACAAAAAAAGTGAAAAATTGAAAAGGGGCCAGGGTAGGAATACCCAGACCCCCACGCCTTGGTCTTGGGGTCCCAGAGGGACCCCAGCAGGACAAATAAGCATTTTCTTTTTTAAACAATTGCTACGATTTTGTGAAATTTTGGCAAATATTTTTAAAAAATGCATGGGCCTGCACTTGTGTTGAAAAGCGCCCCCAGGTGAGCCAGGTCCGGGGGCATTTTATTAAAAAATGGAGGGGGAACACGGGTCCTCATCCTGAGGCTTTTGAGCCCCAGGGATCACCACCTCCCTGAGGCTTTATTTCATATAATGGAGGGAGACCGCATTCACTCCCTCATGGGCTTCTAGAAAACCCGGGATCCACCACCTCCCTGGGGCTTTGCTTTGAATAAAGGAGGGGGCATGCAGACTCCCCTCCTGGGCTTGCAGGTGCCCGGGGACCGCCACCTCCCTGGGACCTACACAATTAGTAATACTGGGAGGGGGGCTGGGCAGCTCTCCTCCCGGGCCATATACAGCCCCAGAGACCACCACCACCCTCGGGCCAACCTATGACAACAGAAGGAGGGGGTCCATGCAGTCCCCCTCTTGGAGCCACTAATGGGCCCATGGGACTGCCACCCTCCAGGGCCGGCTCCTGCTATGTCCTGGAATGCCCATCCCTGGGACACGACTGTTTGCTCTGACTTGGCACGAGCTTTGACAGTTCTCATCAAGTCAAAGCCAACATGAACTCCACTCTGAGCAAGCGAGAGCTGTGAAAATGCTCCCATTTGCTGAGAGTGGAGTTTTCATCTGTTTCCCTGCCCACTTTCAGGGCATTGGCTGGGACTGCGGGGGCATTCAGGCTTGCTCTGTGGTCCCCAACAGTGGTGACTCGGTGCCCTGGGTGGGCTCCAGGGCACCCACAATGAAGAGGCCAGGCCCTGGGGGATAGGTACCAGAATTGGCCCAGGGAGGGGGCCGCATGGCCCTGATCCCATTTGTTTGTGGCGGGGGCCCCAGGGGACAGGGTCCCTGGTGCCGAAATTGGACCAGGGAGGAGAGGCTTCATGGCCCACCTCTCCCATTGAATTAAGGCCAAGCCCCGGGACTGGTGCCAAAATCGTCCCCCCATTTGCTTGAGACCATTTGTTTGTGACTGGGCCCCAGGGAATGGGTTCCCCGGGGCTGAAATAAGCATGGAGGGGGCCCCACGGCCCAGGTCTCCCACTGAATTTAGGCCGGGCCCTGGGGTCCCGGGGCGAGATTGGCCCAGGAAGGGGGCCACGCAGCCCCCTTCCAATTTAAAGAAAGAATTTGGCCCTGGGGAGATGGTGTTCCCCAGGGGTCCTTGTGGCCCCCACATCATTTTTAAGTCAGCCCAGGGAGGTGGTGGTCCTCAGGGCATATGAAAGCCTCAGGAGGAGGGGTCCGTATGGCCCCCCTCCTTTGGTAAAAATAAATCCTCAGCTAGGTGGTGGTCCCTGGGGCTATTAGACCTCAATGGAGGGGGGGCCCCGCAGCCCCCCTCCTTAAAATCAGTTAAACCCTGGGGAGGTGGTGGTTCACGGGGCTCATAACAGGGAAAACATGGGGCAGAAAACGAGCAAAACAGACAAAACAGAGGACAGGAAAACGATTAGGAAAGGCAAAATAGAAAGCAGAAAAAGAAGCAGAAAAAGGCAAAACAGAGCAGAAGAGGGCAAAACAGGGGGGGAGAAAAATGAGCATGAAAGGCAAAACAGAGCAGAAGAGGGCAAAACAGAGAGCCCTCAGACACTCACACATCCTCTCATAGAACCTCTCAGAGACTCACACACCCACTCACAGAGCCAATAAGACACTCACACACCCACTCATAGAACCTTCTCAGAGACTCATGCACCCACTCATAGATCTACTCAGACAGCCACCCACTTGCAGACCCACTTAGACACACACACCCACTCACAGACCCACTCAGATACTCATGCACCCAGCCACCGACCCACTCATAGACTCACACACCCACTCACAGTCCCAGAGACTCATGCACTCACTCACAGACCCACTCAGAGACTTATGCACTCAAGCACAGACCCATTCAGAGATTCATGCACTCACTCACAGACCCACTCAGAGACTCATGCACTCATGCACTCAGTCACAGACCCACTCAGAGATTCATATACTCACTCACAGACCCACTCACAGACTCACACACCCTCTCACAGACTTACTTAGCGACTCATTCATCCACTTACAGACCTACTTAGACACTCATGCACTCACTCACAGACTGACACACACTTATGGAAGCAGTTGCAAACCCACTCAGACACTCTGATACCCACTCACAGACTGAGTCAGACACTCATGCATCCACTGAGATACCTACTCATACACTCATGCACCCACTCATACAGCCACTAAGACTCTCATGCACCCACTCACAGACCCATGCAGAGACTTACACACCCACTCACAGACACACTCAGACACTCATTGAGACACTTTCACACTTGCACACCCACTGAGATAATCATGCACTCACTCTCAAAGGTTACAGGTTACAGTTAGGAAATAAGATTGAAAAAACCTTAAAAATTTACCTAAAAACAAAAGGGTACAGGACATTAAAGTTGGGAACTAGAATTTAAAAAACACAGAAATTCACTGAAAAAAACAAAGTTAAAGGGACATTTTAGTTAGGAAATCGAACTTTAAAAAACCTTACAAATTCTCTGAAAAAAACAAAAGTTACATGGCCATTATAGTTAGGCTCAGATTCCACTTGTACAAAACCATAGAAATTCAGCAGTTATAGTTACATGAGCTAACTATAACTTACGCCCCCACAATGCACTGCTTATGATCTCACATATTACATCCCATTTTAATTTCAGCGTGAGCCTTACTGGAGCTGCGGCTCCCACCAAAAAACTTTAAAATATGAAGCCTGTGCTCCTGTGCTTCTTTATTATTTAGCCCTCGGATGGGTCAGGTCCCAGGGGAATGCAGGCTTGAATTAAATGATATAGGAGGGGGACACATGGGCCTCCCTCTTTGTGCCCCGGGGAACGCTACCGCCCCGGGGCTAAATGAAAAGATATGGGAGGGTCTTGTGAGCCCCACCATGCCAGAGGACCCCCACCTCCCCGGGGATGATGCAAAAAAAATCAGGGGGTCCTCATGGACCCCGTGTGCCCTGAGGACCATCACCTCCCTGGGGATAGTTTCTGTGTAATGGGGGTTATGTTATGTTATGTTATGTTAAAATGCATTTCTAGAGCGCACCTTCACCAGGCGGTTTCTTGGCGCTAGGAGAGGACGGTGGCGGTTGCATAGTAGTATGAGTTTATCAATTATACGCCTGGGTGAATAGCCAGGTCTTAAGTAGTTTCCTGAACTTCATGTAAGAATCGGCATTACGCAGATTAGAGGGGAGGGAGTTCCAGAACTGAGGGGCCAAGGTCATGCATCTGAGACCACCATGTTTCTTACGTTTGAAGGTTTGGGGGATCAGTAAGTTTTTTTTAGAGGAACGTAGATTGCGAGAGGGGATGTACCGATGTATATTGGAGGCAATGAAGGCGGGCCCGCGTCCTGATAGGGCTTTATGGATGGTACAGCCCAATTTAAATAGGGAGCGTTGAGGTAGGGGGAGCCAATGAAGGCTTCTCAACAGCGGGCTCACATGCTGGTGTTTAGGTTGACTGAAAATGAGTCTAGCTGCATGATTCTGGACTAGTTGCAGCCGGTGTAACTGGTATGCCGGTATGCCGGTATATAGGGAATTTGCGTAATCAATACGCAAAGTGACCAGGGCCAGAACCACTTGGGTCAGAGCTGCGGTGGAAAGGAATCTGCTGATTTTCCTAATTCTTCGGAGATGGAAAAAACTTGCAGAGACCACGGAGCTGATCTGAGCCTTCATAGTTAGATTGCTGCTGATGACAATTCCCAGGCTTTTTACCGAGCTAGCTGGGAGGGGGTGGCTCCCTAGTAGTGGAGGCCAAAAGTTGGAGTTCCAGGGATTGGCCAGACCACCAGTAAGGATCAGCTCCGTTTTGTCTGGATTTAGCTTGAGCTGGTTAGTGTTCATCCAGTCACTGATGAAGATCATGGTGGATTGAAAGCTGGACACAGATGCTGCAGAGGAATCGATGTTGAATATCAGCTGGAGGTCGTCTGTATAATTAAAGACTACGACCTCTCTTTTTCGCAGGGCTGAGACCAGAGGAAAAATATACAGATTGAAAAATAAGGGTGACAGGGAGGAGCCCTGCGGAACTCCACAGGATAATTTCTTTTCCTCTGCCCTAAAGCTAGCCAATCGCACCGGTTGAGAACGGTTGCTGAAAAAGGAGATGATCCATTTCAAGGGGATGCCCTGGATCCCTGCCCTGCCGACACTGCCAGAATAACGGACTCAGTAGAGTGTTCGGGTCTGAAACCTGCCTGATGAGAATCCAAATAGTGAGTTTTCTCTATAAAGGAGCTAAGACAGGTAGCTACGTGGGCTTCTAAGGCCTTGCTCAAATAGGGTAGCAGGGAGATGGGACGGTAACTGCTGGGTACAGCTGGGTCTAGGCTGGGTTTCTTAAGGATGGGGACGACTTCCGCCATCTTAAAGAGGTTGGGGACAATCCCTTGGGCCAGGGAGTTGTTAAGGAGCAGTAGGGGGGGATCCGGGTGGCGCAAGAAGATTTCCCTGAGAATGAAGGGGGGACAGCTGTCTGTGGGAGAGCCAGATCCAACTTTCTTAAGTAAAGCGAGGAAAACATCTCTAGTGATGGATGGAATGTGATTTCGATGCACCGGATTTTTACAAGAGGGGTGGGGGGCCAGGGATGTAATAGATTTGGGAATGCTAGCTTTAATGGTAGCAATTTTCTCAATAAAGTAATTGTTGATCGAGTTGCATAGGAATTGCGATGGAGTGGGTTTAGCAGTGACTCGGTCTAATTTGGAGAGTTCGTCCACTATGGAGAATATGTCCTTAGCTTTATTGGTAGAGTTTAGTACTTTAGCAGAGAAGTATTCTGCCTTGGTTTGAAGTATTGCTGTTTTGTAATCTCTTAATAGAGATACAAAAGCGGTCTTTTGATTAGGGCAGTAGTCACGTCGCCATTTGCGTTCTGCCTTCCTCAGTGCTATTTATTTTTCTTTCAGATCTGCCGAGAACCAGCGTTGAGCATTCTGGGGCCTCTTTATTTTGACTTTCCTCAGGGGAGCTACTCTGTCTCTGGCTGAGTCTAGCCAGATGTTAATATTTTCCGCTTGGGCATGGGGGGACTCTTCCAGGGTAGTTGGGGTTGAGGCTGTTAGCAAGGAGCAGAGATCGTCGATATCTACTCGCCTCCAGTTTCTTGCCATAAAATCGCCTGGCTGAGGAGTATTATTTAGATGGACATTAGGAATAAAAAAGGTGATAAGGTAGTGATCAGACCATGTACAGGGAATAACCTTTAGATGGGAGATTTCTAAGTTGGCAGTCCAAACCTCCCCTGGGTCAAATTGTATTTTTAATATGGGAGGGGGACCGTGCAGCCCCCCTCCTGGGCCGTTCTCAGTCCTGGGGACTGCCACCTCACAGGGGCAGGCCCTACTACATCAAATGTCATTTGAGATGTCATCAGTGATGTTATCAGTTATGTCACTGACCATGTCATGATTGATATAATATGTGATGTCATAAGCAGTGCATTGTGGGGACGCGAGTTATAGTTAGCTCAGCTAACTATAAATGCTGAATTTCACTTGTTTCATATGTGTGAAACCTGATCCTAACTATAATGTCCCTGTAACCTTTGTTTTTTTCAGTGAATTTCTATGTTTTTTTTAGTGGTAATGGCGTTTGCAGAGTGGTGGAGAAAGGGGGCGGGGCCTCTGACCAGCTTTCAGGAATCCCGCTGTGTAGGACTTACAGAAAGTACCAGGAGGGCTTCTTGGCCCCCAAGGTCCCTCAGGATCTAAGAGGACTTCATTCCCCAACCAGTAGTGCACCAGGAGACACGTTTGCAGAGTGGTGTACCTCCAGTAAGGCCTACACAGCGGGATTGCTGAGACGATGTTGGAGGACACACACCCTTTCTCTACCACTCTGCAAACGCACCTCCTGGTGCACTACTGGTTGGAGGAAGAAGTCCATTTTAGTCCTGGGCCCTCAGTAGGCAAGGGGACATCATCCCCCTGCCAGCAGTGCGCTGAGAGGCGTGTTTGCAGAGTGGTAGAGAAAGGGGACATGGCCTCTGACCACCTCTCAGCAATCCCGCTGTTTGAAACTTACTGGAGGTAACAGAAGGTCTTGCTGACCCCTAAGGACCCTCAGCAGCCAAGAAGACTTCATCCCCCAACCAGCAGCGTGCCAGGAGGCACAATTGCAGAGTGCTGCAGAAAGGCGGCGGGCCTCCAACGTCGTGCCAGTAGCATGTTCTTTTTTTTATTATAAAGGAAGGGGGGCAGTGTGGCCCCCCTCCCGAGCCGATTACGCCCGAGGACCCCATCCCCCAGGGCCCGGCATTTCTTTTTTTTAAAAAAAATTATTTGTTTTAATTTAAAGGAAGAGGGGCTGCATGGCCTCCTTCCCTGGGCCTGCTCTTTATATTGTTTACATAAAACATTTATAAAACAAGGGAGTGGGGCTGCATGTCCCAGGGCCAATTTTGGCCCTGAGGACCCCATCCCCCATCCCTTGGGGCCTGCCTGTTAAAAAAAAAAGTTTTTGATAAAACAAGGGAGGGGGCCGTGTAGCCCCTCCCCCCTCCTGGACCTATGTTGGCCCTGGGGACCCAATTCCCCTGAGCACATTACTGAGTGCCCTGTTCCCACTCAAGGCACCTCAGTTACTCACCTTGGGGACCACAGGGGGAGCCTGAAGGCCCCCGCAGTCCCTGCCAGTTCCCCGCATGCAGCGGCAGCGGGCATTGCTTTTGGATAGAGGGAGCTGCTAACATGCAGCTCCCTCTGCCCAAAAGCAATTCTTCTCCGCTTCGTGCAAGCAAGAACATTTTGCATGCTCTCGCTTGCATGAGGCGGAGCAGTGTTTGCTATGGCTTGGCGGGAGCCATAGCAAACAGCAATGTCCCAGGGGTGGGCACCCCAGGACATTGCAAAAGTCCTGGGGGTGCTGGTCCCAGGGCCATCTATGGCTCCAGGAGTGGGACCGCGCAGGCCCCCTCCCATCTTCTAATTTGCCCCGGGAGGTGGTGGTCTCTGGGGCTGCAGGGGGCCGCATGGCCTCCCACATTCAATTTAAACTTATGCCCCGGGGAGGTGGTGGTCCCCGGGTCTACGGGGGGCCACACGTCCCTCCACATATTTTAAAATAAAAGTCCTGGGGAGGTCCTCTCTGCCCCCGCATCAAATTAAAATAAAACCAATGTTATTGGCAAAACAAAAAAAAGCTTTTCCTATGGAAACTTTGGTCATAACTATAACTACCTACCGGTGACCGCCAGTAGGTAGTTATACAGATAGTTAGATAATAATATATAGGCATATAAATTTGCCATTTGAACCCTCTGGTGCAAAGCCAAAAAGCATGTTTTATTTATGAGCGTGGTATCATGTTCATACGAGAGGTTTTTAGATGTTAGTGTGGGCCACTCACTTAAATAAATGCACTTTTAGCATCAGAGAGTGCTTGCAGTTGCATCCACTGTCTTTGTTCTAAAAGGAGTGTGGGCATGATGTAATAATAATAAGATGCCAGGGTTCATTCAATACAGCTCTGAGTGCACCAGTGGCCAGGGCCCAGTGTTTGCGTGCATGGGAGCAAGACAACTTGCTGAGCTGCCTCTAAGGGAGAGGGCAGGAATGTGACATTTATTTATTTATTAAGATGTCTCATTCCTGTTATTTCCCTGTGCTGCCAGACCGAGTGTTGCCTAGCATGCCAATGCAGGCACCCTTGCGCCATGAGGGTGCAAGGGTGCCACGTTACATGGCACAGCACCCTGGATAGTTTTGTTCAGGGAGGGACAGCTCCCTGCACATAAAAAATCCTTAGAGGCAAGGACAATGCAAACCCTTGATGAAGTACAGTAGTGATGCATGGTGCCAGCCTGACTGGGAGGATGCAGGAAGTTAGGAACATAGGTGGGGAGGGGAAGTCAAGTGAATGATACAGCCAGGATTCTTTTCCAGTGTGAGCTAGGCAGGTGCTCGCTTGGGCTGACTTAAGGCATGATTGTCAACACATCATGTCACTCACTCTTACAATGGAAGTATATCAGGTGTGTTGTGTAACTTGTGCTCTTCTCTGTGGCTTTATGTAGCTCATAGTCCCAATCTCCCGGTTGTGCAGTATGCAAAGGGGGACCGACTTAATTCATCAAACGGGAGAGGAGAAGCAAAGATCATTCTTTGGAATGCATTATGCATGAAAAGTTCAAAATGTTATTGTTTGAGGTGTAGCATTATGAAACAAGGAATAGGCTAACTGATTTAAAAAGTACAATGCTGTGCCTGTCAAAATGTTTTTATGTATAGAGTACAATCAATTATTGTTTTTTATCTTCTTTTTTAAGCACCCAAGGGAAAGAGGACATCTGGGCCGGCTGCCACCAGCGCCGCAGCGGGTGCGGCTGGTATCACCACTACCAGCGCCACGGCTGAAGGTTCTGCTGCCCCTGTAACTCATTTTATTCCCCACCTCCAAAATGATGTCCTTATGTATACTTACTATTTTTTTTCATGTTAGATGTTGTTTGTAACCCCTGCATTTCCCTATGTTTTTTCTATATTTCCTGTTGGAGTGTCTGACTTTCTCCTGTCTGTACCTTTCTTCTGCTCACTTTTTTCGTAAGCTTCACCTTGCCCCTCTTACATGTCTTGTTGTGTAGTACTAAGAGTGGAAAAGATTTTTGGTAACGTAAAGAGGATTGCATGGCCCAAGCAGTACTCAAGTCACCAAACATGTATGTGGTTTTCTTGACCAAACAGCCAAAAAGTACAGGGGCAGAAACAGAGTGGTCATCATGGTCATGGACCCCCAATGTTGTCTTATACTAGCAGATTCTGTGACAGTGCAGCATGTCTGGAATTAGCTACCACAACCAATACCATATGTCTTTTGCATTCCCTTCTATCCCTTCTCCATTCGTAGCCTTATCTTATGCCCTTACTTTATTCCTGAATCCTAATCCTGATTCCTTTCTATCAATCCATTAGGAGAAATGGTTTTTGGTTGACTCAATGGCTATCTGTTTTTTTAGATTGTTGGCAAGCAATAACACAAACCTCCCAAAATGATTACTTTTGATCGAAGAAGAAACTGATAGATATCTAACCTAACTCTAGTGAGGTATTGCTGTTGTACATTGTGCAAAATAAATACTTATGTGGCTTCTAAAATGGGTGCATTATTTTTTTCACCAGGCGCAGGGACCACCAGCAGTGCTTTCACAGCAGAGACGTTGGTGGAGGTGCAGGCAGTCCAGGGAGCAGGAGAAGTCCCATTGGTTGTAGGTATAAGTGCTAAGTCACCTTGCTTTCTCATTGACAATACTGTATTGGTTCAGTGAGGCCGATATCCCACCCATCACCCAGATTTCAGTCTGCAATGCACAAACCAAAAGCCGACAACAAGGTGTGTTTCCCAGTGCCTACTCCATCGCATTCTAGTGATTCACTTCATCATTCTGTCTTTCTGTCCCAGCCTACCTAAAAAAGTCAATTCTATCTCTGCATGTGATGTCTGTGCCACATTTCTTTGCCCAAGTGAAGTTATATTTCATGTATTCCATTACGGGTTGACAGTTCCAATAATTTTCCTCCCATCAATCAATGTGACTAAGAAGCAAAAGAGTCGTACATGATCAGTGAAACCCAACCTTTCCATAGCTAAACCTAGCTGAATCCCAATAACTTACCTCCCTGTGGACTGATTTTCCCCACTGCATAGTGTATGTATTACTTGAGAATAATCTGTGTTAGCGGCCTGGGTGTAATGTGGAACTAAGGGCCTGATATACAGTTTGGCGGATGGGATACTCTGTGACAAATAAAATATCCAGTTCACGCTGCGCTACAGTTCATCATATTCTTCTATGCACTGTCTACTGTAATATGACAGATGGGATATCTGTTTCCCGCAATGTGTGTCACATTTGCTTGACTCTATCAGCTGGTAAACTAAGTTTGGACTTAGGCTAGTAGAATGGAGTAGGGAGTTGGAGAAGAGCAGGGCCATTGGAATTATAAGTTCATAATCATAACATGCTACAGCTGGGCTGCCCAAAATCATGCTGGAGAGTAAGCAGACCCACCAGCTTAGCTCTGTTAATGTTGCATAGTCAAGTATTAATTGTGCAGCATATGTATATAGACCTTGCTCATTAATGACAGGTAATTCATTTTTAACACACATAAAGTGTCTGTTCGGTTTCACTGAGAAATACTTTAAACCAAAATCACGTTTTGAATTGATTATGTTGGTGTTCTGGCTTAAATTATTTCTTTCAGTCAGTGCTATGATTGAGAACCTAGTTATGATGTAATGCAAGAGCAGGAAAAACTTGGCCCAGGCTGTGTGACTACTATATCATCAATCATCACATCCAAATTAAATTCCAATGGCCCTAGGAAAATAGGAATGCTCTGCTATGGTACTGTGCCACATAGACAGTATAAACAAGTGTTTGAAATGAGCATCACAATTCAGGGTTTTTCAATTTTGTTCTTCTTACTTTCTTGATATAACTACTCCTGCTGTTGGAGCTGGTGACATGCAGCAACACACAGCAGGCGATAGCGCCCGGTTCCGGAAGCAGAAGTTGGAGGAAGTGGCTGCAGAATATCGCCGGCTGGAGGCCTAGGAGGAAGAAGAAGAGGAGGCACAGGCCTCAAGTTCCGAGAGGCCGACAGCGAGGCCTGCCTCCTACTCGGCCACGCCACCTCTGCCAACTGCAGCCAGGGTCCACTTTCGCCCGTACCACCACCAGCCTCACCTCTTCCTTGGACTCAACACCAAGCCTCCTCCACCATGATCAATGAGAGCTGGCGCAACTCAGACGTGAGACGTCCCAGCTCGAGCACAAGACAGCATTGGTCCGGCATGGGCAGCAGAACTTGGCCAGGGTACTGAATGCCCTCAATGCTCTTTTTATTGATTTTTTGTTTTAGTGGGAGGGTATGTTGTGGTTGGAGAGGGTGGGTAGAGGTTTTGTACATTGGACTTTCAACTTTTTGGGACATTTTTGGCTTGGGGAAGGCAGTGGGCCTGTTGTGGGTGGAGAGGGTGGGTCTTAAAATAAATGGACTCTACTTTTTTTTGTCATCATCATTATCTGTCATTCCTTTGCTAGTTGGCATAGTATAGCATTGTTGAGAGTTACTGTTGACATGAGAGTGCGACACGCAGGTGCCCTCTGAAATTGTCACATATTATACAGCAACTTTTTATCATAGATTTTCCCTACATGAAACCCGTCGCCATGTATGTATTCTTACCTTTTCCTGCTATCCAGTGATTAATTATACCCCGCCACTATAGTGGCATTGTCCAGGAACAGAATAGTGATTTATTTTATTCTGTCACTTGATGAATTGTTGTAGCACCCAGCCCTCAATCTATTATAAAGTATAGTAGTTAGTGCAGTAACTTCCCTTGTCCTACCCTCTGTAACTATATTCCCAGTAAGGGGTCTGCAAACATACACAAAAATGTAGTATTTTTTATCTCTCATTTCAAAGGACAAATTCACTACTAAGTCATCTATTAGTTCTTCAAGTTCACTTCTTACCTGAATTGATAAAGCAATGGTACTTCTCGCAATCTTCCCAAGCCTTATTGCATTGTTTCCCAACAGGGCCTACTTATTAATGGTGGGGGTATTATTAGTGTTCTTGTTCTAACAGGGAAGACAACACAGGGAGCGACTGATTCACAAAGTTAAAGTTACACTTTTGATGTTACTTTACTGACTCTTGCAGTGTAAGTTTACGACTAGTAACTTTTCCATCAGCAACTTTATGAGTAGTATCTCTGCAAGTCCTAAGAAGATCCCACAGTGAGTTGGTGTTGTTTTCGCCGCATCGGCTCCACCAAGTGTGTAATCCATTTATGGTGTACGTTTGTAAGTCACACCTCAATATATCGCACAGCCTGAGGGAAGACGGTTAGGGGTTTGATGAATGGATGGTAACATGGAGTTGAGGAAAGGTGTGACAAAGACAATCACTGCACAACAACAATATTTATCAGGTTGATTATTATGATTTATTTATATGTTTTATATAGCGCTAGCTAGACCCATGGGTATCAGAGCGCTTTACAACATGAATGAATAGAGTGGTGAAAAACATGGTATAAGGATACATGAGGAGATATGCATAACAATAAACATTTTAAGACAGAATACATTAGAGGGGTGAGTCAAAAGATAGCTTAGGTAGGTGAAACAGTCAAATGACCACCAATCCTTGATGGTCTAGATAGTAAGGAGAGTCAACTGGGTTGTCAGAGTCAGGTTGATGAGCAGCACATCATCAAATCTGTGTGGAAGGAAATGAAGGAATGTCACAGTTCAGTTAATGCATTGCAAACAGTCCTTCAGCTCTAGAGATCCAATTATATAGTTGTTCTGTCATCTAGGTTTGAAACATACAAATTAGGGAAGAGTGAACCCACACAGTTCTAAAAATTATGATTGTGAAAAGAAAAATGATAGTGAATGTAAATGCCAAATTGGGTGGTGCATCTGCATTCTTCTTGGAATGTCTGTCTTGGTGCATGGCTGAACCGGTCTGGTAAGGTGAGCAGGAGAGTTGGAACTTTCGTACACAAGAAGAGAAGGCCTATGGATTGTAAAACAGTAGATGTCAATATTGTAGAGTCGAGGAGAAGGTAAGCTTCATGAGGAGTAGACCAAGAGGCAGAGCAAGAGCATAGGCTGTGGCAGTGCAATCGCATGATGACTCATGTGTGATTAACTGGGAAGTGAGAGCAATTTTACAACCAATTCCAGACAAGTAGCTGCATGTATCTGGCTGATGAATCCCACAACTGTCATAACATTTAGCCGAGTGCATCCATCATGTGACATGTCTATCTCCAGTTACAGCCCCCCCAACCATAACCACTTCATTAGAGGAGTTTGACTTTTGAGCCAGCACACTACTCAGTATTTCCCAAACCAATGCACCTCTTTCCAGACAACAGGGATGCGTAGGCATCTTTGAGTCATGTTGGTTTCCCTTTGAACTTGAAGTAGATAACTTCCTTCTTCGGGCTATAGAGGTAGTCCTGCAATGAGTCCTGAATCTGACTCTGAGTCCCGACTCCGAGTCCTCTTAACCCAAAGGAGATTGAGAGAGATAGACCTGTAGCGCACCACTGTTGATGAACAAGTAGAGCAAAAGAAGTTGAGCATTTCATGTAGATTGTATTTGTTAACTAAACTAACTGGTCTCTGATGAACCCCAAAAAAAGAAGGCCTGGGCGGAGTTCACGGAGTTCTGCTATGCAAAAGTCCGCGGAGTCGAAAAAAACTCTGCTGCGCTACGCGAAGTTCCGCTTGCGGCCTTGAGTTTGCTGGCACGCTTGTTCACGTTGTGATGGGAATGCGGGGTGCATCCTCGCGCTCCAAATCGCATGTGAACGGCACCACGTGGTTCTCAAGTATGTGCTCACATTCTAAATCGTGTGCGAATGGCGCCACGCGGTCCGCATGGGAGTGTCCATCTTGTTTTTCTGCCCTTTGTTATGGTGCTGGGCCGAAATCTTATCTTTCTTTAATCTCTCTAATCCTCCTCCTTTATTACTGATCTACCCGTTTTTGGTGCAGTCAACACAAGATGTTCCAAAAATTAGGGGGAAGCCACTACAGACAATATTATATGCCGATGACGCAGTGCTCATGGAGCCTACGCCTGGGGCACTGCGTCACCTGATGCAGGCTTTTGTGGATTTTATGGCCCTACTTCATTTGCAAACAAATTTTACATAATCTCACATTATGTCATGTGGACCGAAGGCTGTTCCTATACCAAATATGTTGATTGGTTCTCAGCATTTGAGCCGCACCAGCACTTTTCCATATCTTGGCGTGATTTTTTCAGCTGGAGGATATTTGACAATTAACATTGTGCATCGTAGCATAAAATTTGCAATGGCTAATGGCTCCTTGTGTAGCCTCTCCCAACCTATGGGGGTGGCTCTCTTAATCCTCTCTTGCAGATTTATAAGGTGCAATGTGTACCCATCGCCATTCACGGTGCTGAGGTTTGGGGCTTTTCGAATTGCAAGGCTATACAGAGCGAGGAAAACAGATTTTGTAGAAAAGTTTTGTCTGTTCCCTTTTTTTGCTTCACACTATATTTTTCATAAAGAGCTTAGTCTTCCTTATCTAGCTGACCCTATTAGGGTTCGTCCCATATTGCTGTGCTTGCAATCTGAAGAAACGCTGAGGCCGGGCTAACACAAAACATAATTTTGGATTGTCTCTCTCTGGATAAGGGTTTGCTTATTTCCTGGTTGGCCTATGTGAAAGATGAATATCGTAAAATTGGAATGGAAACTGCTTTCACTGAACCATCATTGTGTATTGATATAGATAAAAATATAGTAGCACATGCACTGTATGATTATGAACAATCACAGCGTCTAAAGGGATACGTTGGTGAAGCCAAATGTGTCTGCATATATTGGATTATGTGAATCTGATTGTTCTTCCTATTACATTTGGCATGCACAGAATAGATTGGAGAGATCTTTGCTATTTCGTTTTAGGTCAGACACAATGAATTACCTGTTGTGCTTTCCCCAAGGTTTTGTCCACAATTTAGAGGCTGTACCGTGTCCCTGTGATAATGTTTCAGGCCAATCAATGCTCCATTTTATCTTCTTTTGTAAATTTTATATACGGTATACAAGATTGTTTTTAATTCCAGTTCTAAAAAAGTATTTACAAAGCACTGGACAATGCAGGCCCGCCCTTAGACTTTTAATGACCCTACCTAATGATGAAATTGTTTTGCATGTTGGGGCCTTTTTAAAATGTGCTGTGCGAGCTCGTAGGTCTATGTTGTCCTAAAATTATTTTAACACATATTGTTATGTTTTAACTTTATAACTATTGTTTTATTTGCTTTTATGCATCATATATTCTGACAATGTTGTATGTGCTTTTATGGTTTTATCATACTTCTGAATAAAGCTATTTATTGATTGATTGATTCTGATCTACCCCTATTTTTTTTTTTTATGATAGTGTGTCTTTGTGTTTGTGAATTTTACATTTTTGGGAAATTTCTTTTGGGCTTTTGTGACTTTTTGACTTTATTTCCCCTTACTTCCTTATTTCTTTCTTCTTTCCTTTCCCTTCATTTTCCTTCTTTTTTCTACCCCACCTAGTGCCATGGCAGAGGGATGACTTCTTTGTGGACGGCACCGCCTCCCAGGTGTGCAGCCCCGTTCAATCTTTGGAGAGGAGGAGGTGGCAGCCCTAGTTTTTTTGTGCAGCGCTACCTTTCCTCTATGCAGGCAGCAGGCGGCAGGCCCGGTAGCAGATACCCCCATGGGAGCGTCAGCAGCACTGGGGGACAGTTTGGAGCACCGCCCACCAGCTGACGCACCACTTGGCGGACATTCTGGACCGCGAACAGGACCTGCTCGACTTGCTAGGCATCGAGATTCTGGAGCTCGGTGAGTATATTAATTATTTTTTGTGTTTGTGTTCTACAATGCTACCATTTTTTTCTGAATAGCATGCTGCTCACACTCAGAGGCAAGTTAAGTTTAGTTTATGCTGGTATATTATTATTGTGTGATCCAGTTTATAGTTTCTGCTAAGCAGGTGCTCAGCGCTACCTAATTTTACTCTTCATTGGCGCTCGCTTTGGCTGATTAATTAAGAAGCCATTGCAGACTCTTCTCCTGTCACTACAGTGAATCAGTGAGTAGCGCATTCTCTCTGTGACTTAGTTTATGTATCTCGTACAGTTCCAATGTATTTATTTCACTGCGGTGTAGTATGCATCTATGCATTGCAAAAAAGGTAGACTGAGTTGGTCCATCAAGGGGGGTTGAGAAATGGGAATAGAATCAAAGATCAATCACTACAATGCATTAGTTCCAAATGTAGTTTTTGTTAAGGAAATTTGGAATAGGGATTTATGGGCAACTCAATGACAGTCAATAGACTTGAGTCGAAACTAGTAGTACTATAGGCGATTTGTTTTAGAGAAGTACAATGTGACTGTGTTTGCTTGTCATAAGAACATTTGTGGAGATTATTAATTTAATAACTAATCTATTTTTTTTAATCTTCTTAATTTCTTTCATCAGCACCCAAATGCAAGAAGAGGAACGTCTGCAAGGGTCTGGGAGAAGCTGGTCAGCCGGCGCGACCACCAGCTCCGCTGCCGACGGCTCTGCTAATCCCAGGAAGTCCTTTTATGATTGTTGTGGACTTTTTAAGGTAGAATCTTGGAGTATTGGAATGTTGGTGCCATCTATCGTGAAGATTCAGCTAGCAGGCCCAAGTAAGCTAGTATTATAAACAAAATTCACCATGTGTTTGTTGAGAAGGCTTTCCTTTTCCTGCTTATGCCTGGCTCTAACACAGTTGAGTTTATAAGACAGTGGCCATGGTCATCATGGACCACCCCCAAACCCCGAATGTAGTGTGCTGCTGTCTCATTCATTTATAGTTACAGTATCCCAGCAGTTTCCCATGACAGTGCAGCATCGCTGGAAAAAAAGTATGAGGTCCCACTCAATTGCATTTTCCAACCAACACCATATGTCTTTCATTGACCATTTTTCCACACCTGGCTTGTCTAACTTTGTGAACCAACCAATAAAATGCCCAGAGTGATATTTGGAAGATTCTGCAGTGCTAACTGAACTGTAGTGCTATATTACAGTTGTATTTGGGGTTGCGTATCTGGCATCTAAATAATGTGTAATGTTTTATTCTAGCCACACAGAACATCAATGATGCCGACTCCAGTGCTGCTGCAGGAGGAGATGGGTCATTTGGAGGGAGAGAAGCAGCAGCAGGGACGGGCACTGGTAGGTCACATAATTTCTTGCAATTAATATGCTCACTAGCTATTGCCATGGCGTCATCAACACATGACCATGAAGTGAACCCCCCAGCTTTACTTGCCACAGCAGTGGTTGAGTTATTATTATGGCCTCTTCTATCTGCGACTCAGCAAAAGTTCACATAATGAGCGTTGATGGCTTGAGGGAGACATGACAGAATGGAAGGTTAAAAGAAAGGAAATGGTATACGAGTGAAAGGGTGGGTAGGTGAAAGGGTGCATGGGTGGGTAAAAGGATGGATGGGCAAAAGGATGGTTTGAAGAAAGGGTGGCTATTGAATGAATGGATTGGAAATTTTGGTGAAACTCTGGATGAGAGAAAGTAAAGCTTAATTATGGTGGCTATGGGTGTATTCAAATGAAAGGATGAATGAATATTTAGATTGTTCGGCTGAATAAGCAAGACAGCTTTTCTCATGAGGAACATTCTGCTCCCCTACTTTGCTTACTTGATTTATGTAGGGTTATCATTCAAAGCTATGGTTCTAAGTGGGGGTTATTTTTTATTGTTTGTTCTACTCCCTTGACTCGCTGTATTTGTTAAGTGAGCCAGATGTATCCCACCCATCAGTCATCATCCTCCTCTCCACCCATGGCATTTTTGCCAACTATGACCTGCAGTGCAATATGGGTCAATTCATGACTGCAGTGTTGGCTGTGTAATGTGCATCTGCTTTAGTTAATGCAGTATTTACAATGTTTTCAATGCATTGCAAACGAAACACACAAGGCGTGTTGTTTCCATTCACCCATCTAGTGACCTCTTAGTACTTCACTCCTTTATGTTTTCCTAATTTCTTCCGTGCCAGCCTACCAAATTGGAAAATCTATTCTTGGCATGTGCCAGATTTAATTCTATCAATTCAAAAAAAGGAAATGAGGTGGAGGAACGAATATTGCAACATTATTGTGATGGAGTACCTTAAATTGCTGCAGCGTATTGGGTCTGTGTCCCAGCAAATTAAGATTAAGATTAATCTATAACAAATCACATTCAAAGGTCATTCTATGTCGCAACCGTATTTAATTTCTTATTATCATATCTGGTTGGGACTATTCATTTTCTTTACACCAAAACAATTTACATAAACATACAACATATATAAACAACATATACACACAGTCTGTAACATTTCCTAGACCCCAAATCTTTGTAAAAACCAGTGCCCGTACACACAATTCTGTTGCGGTCCACTGTGAGGTAACCCTACTGTACAAGTGAGAGAAACACAGTTCCACCTCTACATATTCCTTATATCTGTACAGATTAAGCTATCTGCCACTTTAGTGATCAATGGGTTCCTCCTTGTCTGGTGGTCTACGCGTTTCGACTCATTTATTTGGGTCTCATCAGGACGGGGGTATAAGGAAATACTTTTGGATGAATTTACGAGCTTCTGCCTCGTTGTAAAACAGCTGTGCCACTGAAGTTTCTTTCACTCAGCATGACGTTTCAGAATACTGTCTAGCGTTTTCCATATGATTTAATTCTATAACCATGATAAGTGAAGCGATTCCAGAATATATTTCATGGTTTCCCATAACAGATTTATTTTACACTTGTTCAGATTTTTCCCTTCCGAATTGTATAGTGACTGAATAAGCCAAAGATGACGAATCGATGATCAGTGTAGTGGCCCCTCTATTATATATCAAAAAGCTCTACTGTACCAGTCTAATCCCTTTACTCTACCCCCTGCAGTAGAGTAAATCAAGTTTTCTTTCCTTGCTTACTGCCCAGCGAATGAATGTGTTGGAAATATGTGGTGGTGGGCGAGGCCACAGAGTAAAGTGGTCGTAATTGCATGATTTTATGTCAAGCTTAGTGTATGGGATACAAAGGGGTCGATTCCGATCCCGGTCGGAGGCGCACCTAATACCATTCGGCCGGGAAAAAAGCCAGGCGAATGCCTGTTTCCCGACCGATTCGCACATACGTCCGAGCGAGCAAGTACGATGCGCACAACTGCCCAAATCCCGACCCAGTCGT